>CM034146.1:767095455-767288815 GCA_019776745.2 Taxus chinensis | reverse complement strand
GATAACACGCTAAAAGGTGAAGTGCAACACATACTGAATGTTGTATTGTCTGTGCAACATTTGTAAGGGTGTTGAAAGAAAACTTAACAAAATTTTGACATTTTATAGCCTCTTGCAAGTCGGGGTTTAACATTTCTTGGAAAAGAAAATCATTTCATTTGGGATTTTATATTGGGTCAATTAAATTGTAAATGTAAACTACACCCATAACCAAAACAACAAACCATGGTGCTTGATAGGAATTTCTAAAATTTTGACTAGTTATTAATATAAGCCTCTCCTAAGAAAATATTTACACTTTCTTGGCATAGTCATGCAATTTCCTACAGGAATTTTATCTTGGGTCAATGAATTTCTAAATGTATCTCCAAACCAAGGCACAAAACTATGGTGCCTGGTGAGGCACTTAGGAAAATTTTAATTGTTATAATTTCTCTTGAAAAGAGGTTCTAAATTACATGCATTCCTCGAATTGGTTGGGACCATAATGGAAGTTCCCTCTCACAAACAATATATGTTAATTGGTCACTTGTGAAATATGCTTATTACCTTAATACCCAAGCTTAATTTTCTTCTTTATTACATCTTAAAATAGCTTCTATGACACTAAGAACTTATATTCAATGAAAAACACAAATCCCACATCGGTCCATGGCCATGGTACAATCCCACATTGGTACCAATAAAAATGAGTACCCGTTGAATTAGCCATCTTACCAACATAATTAGCAACAAAGTTATTTTGACAATCACTTTTTGTCACATTTATGCAGTCAAAGTGTGTACTTCGGGCCTTATTACGGGCCATGCGTTCTTTTCGGGGGTTTGTTTGATAATGGAGGTCTTCGATGTTACAAACAAACAAACAAACAGATTGCATTGGTAGCTAATTTGTATTTCCATTTCACATGAATTGTAAGTAGTGTTACCTATCTCCTCGCTAAATTCACGCTTTCATCCCAAGACTCGCAGTCGCAGTCAGTACTGTATTACAAGGTCTCATCACGCAACATTAAATGACCATAAATATTTGATGAGAATCTGCTTTCAGTTCCACTCTAATACATTGGAATTGGCTGTAAAGGTCAAAAAGGAGGGACACATTTCTCATCATGCCACCTATAAAGAAGATTCTCGGCCTTCATGCCATTTCCACATGGCCATTCAATGACCTGCAATGAAGACTTCCATGCAAATATTTCGGTGACCTGCAATGGAGACTTCCATGCAAATATTTCGGTGACAATAATGTTTAATGTTTATTTAGTGATCTTGAGTAGAATTCCTCTACACGGAAATATTATGATGAAAACTGCTATTTTTTTTGGACTTCAAATGTGAGACACCTAAGAAATGTAGGGAGTTATTTTGGCCACTAATTTTTATATGGTTTTAATGGATTTTTGTCAACCATCTCAATTACATATGATATATTAGTAATTATCGTTATATTTTAATTACACTACCAACACTCTCTTACTTTCCTCTTATTTTTCACATTTACATAATTTCTGAAAGATACAAGAGATGAATTTATTGAGGTCTAACATATACATTTTTATTAAGAACAATAATTGAATTTTTTTACATTATACTAATTAATGAAATAGTTGAGATTTCAATTCCTTTCATATCATTACAAAAGAGCCCGAGTCTAGACAAGTTCATTATTTTGGTTCATTACTTACATGTTAAAAAAACAAAGGTGATAAAATCAATAATTTAGTGGTGCTTTATTTTGAAAAATAATTAAACATAAAGGTGCGGAGCTGAAAAGTATGTTGAAAAAGATACAACAAAAACATATATATTTGTAAGTGCACCAAATAAAAATTCTTTTGGCCTTCTCAAATGCCATTCATGATGAACATAACGGTAATTCTTTCATTGTCTATGGAATTTGAACATTGTTTTCACCCTTTTTAGATTTGATTAAGATATACACGTAACCAAAAAGGAATGAAATAGAAGCTACATGTGTTTATTCTAATTAAATAACTTCGAACATTAACCATTCAATATTAGAATGACATATTAATACTTGTAAAATATGTACACAATACAATACAAGCTCATAAACATATTGGATTTGGTCCACTTAGCTGATTGCAGATGATTTTGGGAAAGTCTAGGTGATTTGAGCGATAGAACATTGGGATATACCCCTGATAATGTTTCGAATCTTGACCTGTGACTTGAAAATGCTCCTAGGTAGGACCATACAATAGGGGCATGAATGTCCCTACTATCTTAACCCTGCTCATTACTAGGTCTCACAAGTACAACTTTATGGGTTTGTCTCTTTTTTGAATATCTTCATCACTCTATATCGGTCAATGTCAGTAACACTATGGAGACCTTTGAATGCTTTTCTCAACCTTTCAAAACCCAACCATGGATAGGAACTCATGTAAAATAACATTAGTTGCGTTATAGGAACCCCCACAAACCATTGACGTTGGCACTACTCTAAAAATTCCTCAACCCACATGTAATTCTTCGTCTAGCAAGTGATATCTACTTGTAGTGCAATCATATTTGGAATTCTTTGTTTGACAAAGCTTAACACAAGTTTGTCTCTTACAAATATACTTTTAAGTGAGTGGCTTTGGCTGCTCGCAAATGTAAAATGAAGTTCCCTATACCTATTGGAAAGCTTAACAGTTTTAGATAGTGCTTCTATAATGAATGTGCATGTAGGTTATTATTAAGTGTAGGGAGATTTAGGTGCTTTTTGTGCTATCTTTGCCAATATGAGTCTAGAAGAGTGATAAGATCTAAATGATGTCTGTTACACTATCTTATAATATTATTCCAAAACTTATCTAAGCTACAAAATTTCCATTGATGAGGAGTATATGATCCAAAGAATAATATGTAATTGAAATTTCATGATCAAAGTGAGCACGGAAAAAACCATACACTAGGGTCAAGACCATATGACACAAACTGACCCTACTATATGTTTATAACCCTAAAGGATAAATATGAAGTATATGGTTGAGAAGCTAACAAGTGGAGTTTATAAATGAATTTCATATATTCAATTCTCATAAACTATTGACTGATGATTGTGTATAACCAATCAAGCTAGAGAAGATATCTAGAGATTTACCAAATGAGAATGGTTAAATTGCAGTTGTTTGAGTAAGAGAGCAATGGTAAAACCAATAGTGTCAAATAGTAGAACTACCAAATTTGAGTGTCTACATTCCCCCCTTTAAGTATGAATGATATTACATGCTTAAATGAAAAGATATTCGAGTGTGAAGACACATTTCATCTTTACTTGATGTTTTTTTTACAAGATCCCATTATGTTGGTGTTTGTACGCTTCGTGATGCAATAAATAAAAAAAAAATTATTCATTTTCCATGATAAAAAATTGAAATTTAACTCAAATGAAAAGATGTAATGTAAATGAAATCTATAACTGTAAATAGTGAAATAAAGAGATGTAAAATGTTGAAGAACTACACGTGTTTGTTTTGAAGAGGGAAAAGTTTCACATTTTTTATTTGTATTCAGGTAGAGATCATTCTCACTACACATTCTTAGCCTTTATATCACTACACATACATACTCTAAGTCTTTATGTCATTTCCACATGGCCATTCAATGACCTACAATGAAGACTTCCATGCAAGGTTCATTTTAAGACCCCCCTCAAGAAAATTATTATAGAATGGGTGGCAAATCTATGAAATTGACTTTCGAAAAAATAACGAATATCCAAAAAAATAACTCACAAGAAAGGCTAATTAGTGCATTGAAGTTTTCAACATTTTTACAATGTCATATGACTATTAGTCAAATATCTATACAGAATCAGATGAACTAAGTTGGACGAATGTCTATTGACCATCAAATGGACTGTGTGAAATGATCGTCCATTCACCATTAGACAGAATGTGTTAGAAAATTTTGATTTGATACAGACATTCGATGATTGGATGCCCATATTTTGATATAGACGTTTGCTAATTTGATGGTCATCTCTTCCCATTGGAATTTTGTTTCTACAACTTAGATGGTGAAGTGTTGGATGTTCATCTTTTTATTTTCATCTTATCCATGTATAAATGCATGTCTCTATGGATGGACATCTCTTAGTTGGTCATCTCTTCATAAATAGATGGTTGTCTCTCTAAGAAACAAATAACTATCTCTTAACTAGATGTCTTACCTAGAAACAAATAGCCATCCCTGTAGTTCTTGAATGGTCATTGTGTGTCCCGAACCGTCTCTTTACTTTATCATTACAATCATCTATTGATCATCCCTCTTTTGATATGTTTTCTCAAATATCTCTGCCTATCATTTTATGCCACATGTCCTCACCATGAACCTGCACTCTATATATATCACTATGAGGTTCATTTATTTAATTTTTACCAAAAGCTTTTACAAATATACAACATTCTAAGTCTAATTTTCTATGGAACCATCCCAACGCCACTACCCATAACTAACATGAAACTTCAGTCTTAACCCACCCTCTATCTTATGCAACTTTCAACAATGGTGAGCTCCAGAATTACTCATGACTCCAAATTATAGTACAAAAATCTCATGTGCCCTCAAATCACAACATTAATGAATCTGAAAGATACACCTAAAGACTGGATGCACAAAACATAATTCATGGGGCTTGTCAACATGCCCTAAATTGAAATAAACACTCATGTCCTTAATCACCTGATCAATTATTACATTTTTGGAAACCCTGAAAGATGATAAGTATAACAGTGTAAAGGTTTTTGACGTGCAGAAGTTAGGCATGAAGGATCGTACTCAGGATAAGCATATTTGGCACTTAGCTGCATTTTGATAGAATTGGGAGATAAATGATTAGAGTAGCAGCCAAATAATGTTTTGAAGATAAGGTTGAGAGTGAATAGTTGGAGTTACAATTCAAGTCTATTTTGGGAAAGATCTCATGCGAAGTAAGACGAAGCGACATGCATAGTTTTGGGTTAATAATAGGATTAGAACTAAATTTATTAATAGATAATCTATTATTAGATAAGCTTGCTTGCTTTTGTATTTGAATTATAATGCACATATAGATATTTGTGGCATGCGGGATATTTTAAGGATTCATAGGCCATGAAGGGAAAGTTTGCACCCCTTTATATATGTAATGATTTACATAGTTAGAGGGAGAGTTTTTTTCGTAAAGTTATGGTGCCGATTTACTTATGTGTGTGATCTTATGGAGTTACTATTGATGTATTCAGCTTCTGTGTGTTATGGTGATTAATAAAATGGATATTTTTGGTTGGATATTGGTGGTTGAGACCTTTGTGACTAGATCTTGCATGGTAAATCTAATCTTGATTCTTGTTTAGTTCATTCTTGCATATGGTTGTGATCTAAATCTATTATGGTTTATTCTTGAATGGTTATCATGGATATGGAATGTATGCTCTTTCATGCTAACTCCTTGATAAAGCTACTATAAAAGAGGGACCTAGTACCCTTGCGTGCTTCGGGTAAGCACTCAAATCTATCTAAATGATGTTTTAGCGTGCCTTGGGCTGTGAATGGTAAAATAAGACTACATTTTGGTTCTGTTATTGGGACCTCTTCTGAAGTTGTTGCATGACGAAGACATATCGGTTGACTTTGTCCAGGATTGAGAGTTGGGTAGAGAATTTAGAGGACAAGTTTGCTCACAGATATAATACTGGACCCGATTTTGATGCACGCACATGGTTTGAAGAACATTTGTATCATGAAATCTATGATACATTTTTCTGCCATTTTCCTATAGAGTTGTATGAGTGCCTGGTAACATATGCATCGAAGAGAAATTTGAGGTATAGAACACTTGTTTGTACACAGGAAGACTACCAAATTTTTCATGATGAAAATTTGACTTGGACATGTGTTGTAAATCATTGGTAGAGTGGATTTTTGAACAGTTACACGTTGCAGTACATTATTTCTACTTAGTAATGTCTAAAAGTTGTTGAGTTTCAGTGCTTGCATGAACCTAGAGGATCTTATTTGTGCACTATCCCTTTAGTGCTTAAGATCTTGATCGCAACTTTGGATTTAGATGGGTGACCTATGGCTATCTAAACCCCACCGCACACTGGGGTAGGAGTAGGTGTGGTGAAATATTACGGAACTGGTGGCAGAAAGGAAGAGAGAATAAATGTGGTTTAAGTATAATGAAATGTGAGAGAGGGAATTGAAAAAGAGACACAAAATTGAGGAGTATTTGAAGTTGAGGAGAGAGATGGATTGAGAAGTTTTTTGAGCTCACGTGGAAGACGATGAGCCAAAGAATAGAGTTCTCCCATCCTTAGGAAAGCATTGTAGAAGGTCCCCTTCAAGTTCTTATAAGAGCGAATTTGAGGAAGAATGATTAAGAGCCACAGGCGTGCATCTAATCCCAAATAGTGAAATATTCCTTACATTTGGTATTCTAGTTCTTGAGAGATTTATTGAGAATCAAGCTAATATAGCTGTTTCAAAAATGACATGTAGCTTTCATTTTCCTTTAAATAGAGGTTTTTTTCCATATGGCCATGCAGTCTTCTTTCTTTGGTGGACCTATTGGCGATATATTTTCTGGTGTGTCCAGGGATTGGAGTTGAGCATGAGAGATAAATATTGCATGAAAGCTTACCTCCTCATGGTCTTGAATACAATAAAGATATCACTTTGAATGCAGTTGTTGATGGATGTTGTTGAGTAATATAATGATTGATACATGTGTAAAATTAAATGTATTCACTTTAGATGTGTGGAATCAGATGGGGAGGCCACCATTATGGTCATCCTTAAATGTTTTTTATATGGAAAATAGGACCAAAGCTACATCCATTGAAGTATTGAAGGATTCCACCATTACTATACAAGGGGCCAAGTTTACTGGATACTTTGAGGTATTGGTACTTGCCGAGGCATATAACTTCCTCGCATTACTTAAGAGCCCTTGGTGTTACGTGGATAATGATGATATATGCTTTAATAAAGGTTATATCAGTTTTGGGAGCAAAGAAGAGTACATGCTTATTCCTTTCACAGATGGGAATGTTGCACCCTATGTAGAATCCTTAAGTGAAGAATATTTGAACAAGATATACACACGTACATTTAGAGATCCTGAAGTGCTCGATCCATCTAAGGAAGGTGTTATTCAGTGGGATGAGTCCCTGAGTGATACAACCAATGTTTCCTATAATAATTGGGCACATGGAACCTATGAAATGGTTGGGAGGGATATCAAGAACACAGTTCCTCACATAATTAGGCCACACATGGTTAAGCCTTTGGGTCATAACTACATACCTCGATACAGTAGCGAAGGAAATCCCTAAGTCTTTTTGCACACCATGGAATCTCAGTGGGAGGATCAAGTGAAAGTAGGAATATGCTTTTTTATACCCTACACGGGACAACTGCGTGCTAGTGGACTACACATAAAGATAACCTTTTGGAGTGGCGAGAAGTGAGAATCACCTTCTCTACTAGGTTTCTTTGGAAAAATGTACATGTTTATATATTTGAAAGTTTCATGGGAAGGATTCTACTTCACATCACGTTCAAAAGTTTGAGAGATTCTGGGTGGAGGAGAAGGAGACTTTACCACCATCACTCTAGGTACATAAGCTCTACGCCACTCTCAATGGTTGTGCATGAGCATATTATGGTCATGTAGAATTAAAAAGTGCAAACATTAATTGGTAAGAGATAACTTCAGGTTTGATTCAAACATTTAACTATATTTCTACTAAACCTTCGGTACATGAAGTATTACAGACTATAAAGCACCTTCCAATGGGGGATAGTGCAAAGGATTGAGAAATCCTGTTAGATATGTTTATAGATTTATACTTGGAGGCACACTTTGATGAAGAGGAGAAAAATGAAGAGCATTTTGGGTGCTTCTGGCTAGAAAAAGTGAAGGGTAAGCTGGTCTACATGATTGATGACGAAGAAGTGGATAATCTAGATGTTTACCACATTGTAGGTATGTGTGAGGTCTTGGATAGTACATATGAGAAGGTGCACACTTTCCATGTGCCTATGAAGACAAATAAGGTAAAAATTTGGACAAATGCAGAACCTAAAGAGGCCATTATTGATGACTATTTGTTTGAAGAGAAGGTTGCACAGATTATTGAGTTGTTGCGTGAATTATAGGATTTATTTCCACAAGGTTATCATGAGTTGAAGGGAGTTTATATCTCTTTTGGTGAGATGAGGATAAAGTTAAAGGAATGTGTGTTCCTGATTAGGAAGAGGATTTATAGAATGAATCCTAATATGCGCTTCAAAGTTAAGGAAGAGATTGATAAGATGTTGAAATATGGTATCACTGAGCCAATTAAGGGATCAAAGTGGGTTAGTCCCATGGTGATTAGCATCAAGAAGGATGGTAGGATAAGGATATGTGTGGAATACAGAGAATTGAATTTTGTTTGTGTCATAGATCCTTTTCCTAAACCTTTTACTAAGGAGATATTGGAAAGAATTGCAGGGCGTGAGATTTACTCTTTCACTAATGGAATTTATGGTTATCATCATGTATAGATTGCTAAAGAAGACCAAGAAAAAAACAACTTTCACCACAAAGTGGGGAAGTTTTGCATACACGATAATGCCTTTTGGGTTGAAAAAAAATTTCATGCATTTTTGTGCAATCATTTGAAGACTTTATACATAATTTTTTAGAGGTTTATTTCGATGAATGGGCTATGTATGGGATGGTAAAGGATCACCGTGACAACTTGCGACTCAATTTTGAGAGGTGCGGGAAGTTAAGAATCTCCTTGAATATTAATAAGTGTATCTTTGTTAAACCCTTTAGGACTCTATTGGGACATAATATTCAAGGAATTTTTGTTGGTAGATACTACTAAGGTTGATGTTATCTTGGGTTTGGAGGAGCCTACCAATCAAAGCGAGGTGCATGGGTTCTTAGAACATACATGTTATTATAGGAAGTTCATCAAGGGGTAAGATAAGATTTCCATTCCCTTAGAGGAATTATTGAAAATCAAGGGAAAGTTCCATTGGGATGAGGGGAAGAAGATAGTGTTTAAGACATTGAAGGAAAGACTTACTTCTGCTCCCATTTAATGATTTATTTCTTGGAATAAGTCATTTCATGTACATGTTGATGTCTCTGACATGGTCATTAGCATTGCGTTATCACAACCTAGTGATGGGATTATTGATCATCCTATCTTCTTTACGACTAGGAAATTGACACCAGTTGAACAAAATTATACAACTATAGAGCGTGAGGCTTTTTCCATAATTTATGCATTGCATAAGTTTTGACAGTAATTTGTATAAACCTTGTTTATATTTTATAAAGATCACATGGAACTTAAGTAATTGGTTAATAATCCCATTTTGCAAGGGCACATATGTATTTATGTTATTCTAGGAATTGGAATTTTTAGTTTTGTTAAATTCAAGGAAAAGTAATTCAAGACATGATCATCTGTCAATGATTCATTCAGGAAAGGATGCACAAAGTATTGAGGACACAATGTCAGATGCACAGTTATTCAGATTGAACTGCATGCCATCTGACGTAGAGGATATTGTTTTATTTTTTTGTATAGGTGTCGCACCTAAAGGGATGAGGATCTTAGAGAAGAAATAACTTGTCATACGTGCCATGCCCTATATGTTGATTAGTGGATATTTATAAAATCTAGGATGAGATTAAGTTTTTCATCGGTGTGTACTCGAACATGAGAGTACTGCCACTATAGAGGAAGCTCATGCTGGAATTATAGGTGGTCATTATGCAGGAAATACTACCGCACACAAGATTTTTTTGGCAGGCCTTTGGTGGGAAATGGTTTATAAGGATTATATAGAAAATTGTAAGGCTTGTGACCACTGTCAGTGCCTTGGAAAGCCTGGGCATAGGGATGAAATGCCTTTGAGGTATATTATTCGTGTAGAACCTTTTGAGAAGTGGGAAATTGAATTTTTGGGTCCTATTTCTCCATCCTCATGCAAGACTGGATCATGCTACATTATAACTTATATAGATTATCTGACAATGTGGGTGGAAGCAGCACCTATGAAGGATTCCGCAAAAGCTAAAGCAGTAAAGTTTTTATGGGATAATATTATCAGGGAATATGGATGTCTATTAAGCTTGACTAGTGATAGGGGCACACACTTTTTGAATGAGACTATCAGAGTATTATTGCTTGAGTTGATGGGACTGCTGAGGCTTTCAATAAGATATTGGGACATACATTGACAAATATATGTGATTTTGGAAGGAAGGACTAGGATGATGAAGTCTCATTTGTACTTTGGCCCTACAGAACAACTTATAAAAGATTAAACAAAGCCACATGCTTATAATGGGTATTTGGCATGGAGGTTGTCTTATGTTGGAATTTATGTTACCTTCCCTATGTTTTACACACGTAGGAAGACTAGATGATGAAAAAGAACATGAAGAGTGCATTGATAAAATAAAGCATTTGGATGAAGGGTGCACTCTAGCATGTTGGATTCAAAAGACAGAAAAGGCTAGGTAGAAGGCATGACATGATAGGCACATTAAGTATAAAAATTTTGAGGTTAGACATATGGTTCTTCTGAATGATTCAAAGTTTTTGTGCCACCCTAGAATGTTCCAAGTGCATTTCTTGGGACCGTAAGTTGTAACTTACATAATTTATTCAGGTGCTTTGCTACTTACAGGTGCTGGATGGCTCTTGGTTTCCCAGTTACTTCAATGGGAGTAGGATGAAGCCCTATGATAAATAAATCTTCTTGGTGTTTGTAATAAGGCAATATTTCCAATTAGCTTAGATTTACCTTTAAAACATTTTCTTTATATGTGTTTCCTTTCATCATTTCTATGCTTTGCTAATTTAGTTCAGTGTTTTGTTGTAATAAGAACATTTTCCCATCAATAGCTTATTAATATCCAAGTGATTTCATATGCAAAGGACCATGAATACTTTTAGTGTGGGGTGGATCGTAGTACAAATACGAGAATTACTGGTGCCCTCTTGATACAGGATGTCTTGGTTGAAGGATTCTTCTGGAACATGATGCATACATGGATAAGACAATGTAACTGCTGGGTATAAGGTGTTTTGAATAAATTTTAGATAACTAAAGACCATGCAGGGAAAGTAATCACATATTATAACGTGAGGTAGGTTGTGGCATGTGAAAATACTTGGGATATGACGCATAGGTTTTTTACTTTGACGTAGCCGGTTTGTGGTCAAGAAGTAGCATAGCATGCCAAAAGGTTACGACTGCAACACACAAAGTGAAGTCACAAAAATTTTCAAAAATGAAATAGGTACTTTATTGAATAGTGATTTAAAAATCATTGGTTAGAAGGAAAAATTGGAGTATTGTGGGCCATATAAAATTATAAATAAGAGGCTAGGGTTATCACTTGGCTACCTTTCCTTCAAAGAAAACTTGCGAGTCAAGTACGAAGATCTTAAGAGTGATACAAAGTTTGTGCAAACCACAAGTTCTTGAGAGATGTGTGTGATTCCTTGCAAAGAAGAAAGTTAGAGCTAGCAGTGGAGCACAGAGAAGGGTTGCGTGCATTATAAAACATTTGAAAGTTCGCAGAGCTCGAGTAGAAGGAATTTGGAAGAAAAAACACCTAGGGCACGTAGTTACAATGAGATGGCACCCAAGCCAAAAAAATTGAGAACAAAGAGGCCCGAGGTTGTGGTAGAGGCAACCTTGGAAGAGTTATACTCGGAAATGTATTACCCCCCTGGGTTTTTGAGGGTGAAAATATGTAAATCAAAGTTTGTTCAATTAAAATCGATGAGTTTAACCACTATATAGATGATAATGAGAAGAAGACAAGGTCATATTTGGAGAAAGTCCTCCTGGGAGTACATGAGGCTGGAAACCCTCTAGTTGATGACTTCGTAATGTGGAAAATAGAGAAAACTAGTGTAATGTAGTGTTGAGAGCTTCCTTTGTTTTCCAAACCCGCACATATCTTTCAGTGGTTGATGTTGTGGGTTCATGAATACTTCTTCTAATTTTTGGGAAGAAGTATGTGTCTCACTGCTCAATTGATTGATTGAGTCATAAATTTGAGGAGCATAAGGGAAGACATTGCCCTAGATTTATGTGTTAAAAAAATGAAGAACTTGCAAAGAATTTGAGCTAAAAGAAGGGACGTATGGCACAAACCATCATGGATCTAGATGATCTGGAACTTATGGTTGTGTCCTAGCTCATGAGTTACAAATTGTACATGTCAGAGCACTAAACAGACATTAATAAGAAATTCTTGTATGTGGTCTATAAAATTTCAAAGAGAGCACATTACAATTTAGCCCATTTAATCGTGAATGGGATTAGTGAGAAGGAAAAGCAACATACTGAAGGAGAGATGATTACATAGGGATCTATTCTACTTTTGATTGTGTTATAAAAAATCAAGGTAAGAGATGGGCCCAAAGGCAACATATGGGTTTGCTCGCTAGAAAAGCCATCCCTGCATAACAGCTTTCAAGGTTTACATGTGATGGAAACATTATAAACACGTACAAAGATAAAATTAATAAGTGGTATGAGAGACTACATAAAGCCTTTGAGAATGAATGACACATTCTGCATGAGCTGCCCATAGTAGTTAGAGATCAGGTGAATTTTTTAGTAATGCAACATTTCAGCCTTAATTTCTTTTGCATGGTTAAGGGTGAGATGGGTCCGTGGCGCAAACTTCCATTTACACTCTCAGAAAAAATACTTAAAGTGCTCCATAAATAGATTGAAGGATACACAAAAGTTGACTTATGATGTAGGCAAGGTGGATTCAAACCTGCATACATTGTGCACCACCTACATATATGACTGTTGGCCCACATACTTGGAGGTTTTCGATCCAAAACTATTGGACTTTTGTCCACAGGTAAATGTGACAATTAAAGGACACATTAATATAGTATTCATACAGTCACATCCCAAGAATCAAAGAGGAGTGGAGGTGGAGGTTATAGAATCCACCTTCCCAAAAGTTAGGGGAATAGGGGTACCACCTATTCAAAAGGTGTGTGAAGAAGAGGCATAGGAGGAAGAGGAATATGATGAATAAGAAGGGAATATTAATACCTCTCGTAAGATAAATTATTATTCTCACAGGAGCAGCAGTGGGGGCACATGGACCTCTCAGCAGGGAAGTAAAGAGTAAGAAAGGAATAAACATGCTAAGGTATAAGTGGTATCCAACTCTAAGAAAAAAATAGGGTCTAAAGAGACATACTTTTCCACACTAAGGGATGAGTTTGAACTGGAACTGGATGAGGAGGTGAAGCGGGTGCAAAATAAGGAAGTAGATAAGTCTCGTGAAAAGAGGAAAGATCCTATGATAGAAGAAGAGGTGAAGAAGATCCCATCAAAGGACAATACAGAGGTGTGACTGGAGGAGAAAGTAGAGAAAGAGATAGGTGACACTTTCATCATCAATAAGGAAAAGGAATTAGGGACATGTACTAGCACTCCTACCCCAAATAAGTAGTGATCAAAAAGGAAGGTGCGAAGGAAATGATAGACCCCAAGGCCACTTCATATTGATTTCATGGATGACCCCATAAAATTATTATGCATGTGCTTCCAAAGTAAAATGCCTATAGGGAAATTTCATGCTTGGGAGATGTTGGACCAAGATGGATGAGTATCCAGATCAAAGAAAATGATAAGTTTGAATTTACATACTCTTTCATAGTAGCCTGAATTTGAATTAAGTGAGCATGTAATTGAAACAACGATATTGTAGAAATAGCCAAGAAAGAGGTACAAGGCCATACACCCAAACTAATTAACAGATGAGCATGCATGTAATGCCTTACACAAGATGGCCTCTGAGGTGACAAGGAGACATCTAGATTATAATGCTACAGTTCATACTTTGGTCTCAGATAAGAAGGAGAAATAACACAAAGTAGATAGGTTGAAGATAGGAATGATGGCGGAGCATAAACAAACTAAGTAAGCATATGATAGAGTATGTGTGCTCATACAAAAAAAATTGGGACAATGTCCTCCCTTACTAAGCGAGAACATAACTGATTATGGAGATGAGATTGACTAGTTAAAGGATCTAGTAGGGATGATCCATGCTAATATCAAAAGTGTAGGGACTACGAAGGAATAAATTAGAAAAGAACAGGAGAATAATAAGGTTGCGATGGAAGCTATGATCACTGAGATGGAGGAATTTCTCACCTAGCTTAAGGAAGCAAGCAAACAAGAATATGTCGACTTCACTAGATTCCAGAAGTGTGAGCCCTTCGTAGCAATTTGGTTGGTGGATGAGGAAACAACTGTTAATACTATACATGAGAAGACCCCAACCAACAAAATTGAGCACACTCAGTTGACCACAGAGACACAACACAAAAAGATAAAATCAAGGTGAATTGTGAGTAGCTAGAACATAAAATTGGAGATTTCTGGAGTTCTATACTGGAGCATATGGATAATATTGATAACAAATGCATAGAGTTGGAGATTATGATAAAGGATCTAAAAGGAAAAGTCGAGGATATTACACTGGACCAAGTGTTAGGGATTAAAGAGGTTGCACTAGGAAAGGATTTGAAGGAGTTATAAGAGTCGAAAAAATTAGTAGATGAAGTAAATAAGGAATTTCTAGAAATCTTTCAAGAACTTTAACATGTTTTGTTATGCACCTTATTTTTGAAAATTCAGAATTTCATTTTTCTTATCAAAATTTTGTACTTAGCAAATGGAGAATTGCCAGGGTAGAAATTGGACCAGTGAGGGGTAATTTTGGATCCATGAAAGATGATATGTATGGTAGTGTAAGGGTTTTTCATACGCATAATTTATGGGAAAAGGCACGCACACGAGCAGGATAGAAAAATCACGAAGGCTCGCACCTGGGATGAACAAATTCGTAATTTAGCAATATTTTGATAGAATTGGGAGATAAACAATACGAGTAGTGGCCAAGAAATTTTTTGAAGATAAGGCTGAGAATGAATACTTGGAATAACAATCCAAGTATATTTTGGGAAAGATCTATTGTGAAGGAAGATGTAGTGACATGCACGGTTTTGGGTTGATAATATGATTATAACTGGATTTATTAATAGATAATCTATTATTAGTGAAGTTTTCATGCTTTTGTAGTTGACTTGTAATGCACACATAGCTATTTGTGGCATGTAGGCTATTCCTAGGATGCATAGGCAGTGAAGGGAAATTCCCCACCCGTATATGTATTGATTTTCTTGATTAGAGGGAGAGTCTATTTTGTAAGGTTATGCTGATGATTTACTTATACGCATGATCTTATAGAGTTACTATTGATGTATTTAGCTTATGTTTTATGGTGATTAATACAATGGATCTTTGTGGCTGGATATTGGTGGTTAACACCTCTATGAATAGATCTTTCATGGTAAATCTAATCTTGATTCTTTTTGAGTTCATTCTTGCATATGGTTTTGATTTAAATCTTTTATGCTTTATCCTTGAATGGTTGTTATGGATCTTGAGTGTATGTTATTTCATGCTAACTCCTTAAATAACATGCCATAAAAGAGATACCTTTTACCCTTACATGTTTTGGGTGATCACTTAGATCTATCTGAGTGATGTGATAATGCGCCTTTGGCTGTGAATAGTAAAATAAGACTACAACAAGTCCATATACAGAAAATTTTATGTCACTCAAATGGATCGTACATTTACGTTTAGCGTGGATCCTGTAGACATCCATCGATTAACTAGTTTACCATTTCAAAACCATATGGTCGTGACTACAAAGGATGTCTTAACTGATGTAGAAAAAAAAAATCTGGAATCTCATTACAATTTACAATTTGATGGTAATTTTAGTTTAATTATTCAATTATTTACTTTCTTAGTATTAGTTGACTACCCAAGCATGTAACTTTTCTTATATGTTGTTGCAGATATAATTAATCATTCCAAAAGAGGCCTTGTTATACAAGGTGATACACATAATTTATTTCCTGTAATGATATAACTTTTTCAATATAGGATTCTGTTGTAGGGTAGATCCGTTGCCATTCCGCATTGGGTACTTCAATATTTATTGTAGATACTAGCAAGGAAAAAATATAATTAGTGCATGTATTTGTCCTATCAAATTAAAACAAATGTCAAAAATTCTCTTATCAATATCGATGCATCTGATGAATTAAAGAATTTATTTACTTGTACAAATTATCTTCTTTCTTTCTATGAAGAAGATTTCCACCAATTGTAGAACAAAAAAATTATGACTATAATAAATGACAAATTGCTATCGATAGGTCTTTTAGTTGAATAAAAATAGGTTATGATTAATTATATCATTCTCGTAATTAATTATTTTTTAATACAATAAGAATAGTAATTTATATTATACAGAGAAGTATTGTAGTTGCAATATCTCACAAGGAGGATATTGCTTGGGGTAAAGCCCATTCAAAAGATTCTGGTTATTCTAATATTGATTCAGTAGAATCGACCCTGATTTGATTTCCTTGACAAAAAATACCTATGAGGTCGATACCTTCATCACCATCTTTCCATCCACAATTTTTGATAGGTATTTATATTAGTATTTATAACTAAGATACTACTAGGAATCAATAACAAGATATATATTTTGTAAGTGTTAAAGTGTTTTAATATTTGTACAATTTTTATTTACAAAAACTTCCGAGTTTGACAGTGTAGATCAAACTTGGTATCAGTCACAAGGTCATATGGTCACATCTTTGACCATGCTAGGTAACTTATAACGTTAGATTTCTTTTTTTTACTTGCAAATATTTTATTTAATATTTACAAGGGTACAATATATCAATTTTGTAATACTTTACTTCCTGTAGTTACCAGATAACCATATCATATTCCAAAAAGGCCTTTTGTATCGCCGCCACAGATGATACAAACAAAAATATTTTTTTAGGGAAGAATATTACATTTCCTACAGTCTCCGTAGGAACAGTTCACTCTGAAACCTCATAATTTTTAAGTTTTTCCGTAGGTGGTATATTCAATGCAACTGGTACCCAAATTTTTAACCAGATCGAGCTTGATGACAAGTTTTTGGGGTTTGAGAGTGGTGACACTTAGAGAGGTAATTATTTTGACACGCATGATATGATATAAAGTACTCCAACCACTTAACCACAAGCGCAAGAAGATATCCATGAAATTAGATATTCTCCTCCTCCACTAAGTCAAATTTCTCTCATAGATGATAAAAAGACATATTTTATCATCGAATAATATGGTATCAGACAATATGGCGGCCACAATTCAGGAAGTGGTTATGTCAATGTGGATTTAGTGTGCACTTAGGAGTATATGACCAATGTTTTGATCAAAGAAATATATACCTATTAGAATAATCATGCTCAAAAGCATTCATTGTTCAGTTCTGTAGAGAGCCAACTAGCAAGGCTTGCAATTTTTCTAAATAAAGCTCAGTCTAGCAAAATTTTGAATAAAAAATTATTATGATGATGAAGCTTTAGATATAATGTTAAATAGGTTGGATAATATTAATGTTGAAGCCCAACCATACTACAACAAATGGGCTAGAGATAAAACTAATGTTTTAATTGTAAATGCAGAAAAATTAAAATTGTGGCAGGTAATTTTTTACACCTAAAAATTTATGAAATTATGAGCATTGTAATAAATTATTTATAACTTATCTAACACATTTCTATTTTGTAGGAAAAATATGATACTTTAAAGAAATAAATAGTTGTATTTGATGTAGATTTGAAGAATGCCTACAAAATATTGAATGCATTTATATAGTTAAAGGAAAAATTATTATTATACAATAATATATTCAGAAATATAATCAAAGATCATAAGATTCATCAAGCTATATCACTGAAATAAAATACAGATGTTGATGCATCACTAGTGTCGTCAGGAAATGTTGCGAGAGAGGAGCATAATATTCTTCAAAATATGAATAGTGCAATGCATGATTTGCAAGTATCAGATGTTTTAGCAGAAACAATTATAAAAACTGAGAAAAATCTACCTTTGTTACAAAAACAACTTCAATCTTTCCCTATAACAAAAAATTAAAAAAAATAGTTATTTTCACCATGTGACAAGTGTGTTGTCACAATTTTGATACTGACATAGGAATTAAAAGATATTGGCCACCTAATTATTACTTTTTTATTCCATATGGAAGATGTAAGGATAACTATGATTTAAAATCATAGGAAGAGAAGAGGATTCCCTTGTAATGTGTTCTTATATGACAGGACTTGGTTAGAATCTTTGAGAAGAAATTGATAACCCATAATTTTGTAATTGTATTGGCTGACAATACTTTATGAAAACATGTATATTTTCATAATGTAATATACCTCTTGTTAGAATGGATACAATTTTAATTTGGAATTATAACTATATTTACAATTATGTCACATTTTTTGCAAATTTTGAACATTTTAATATGCACACTTGTATTAATATTTTTGCTTTCATGTGAATGTTTTTCATGTTACTATTTGGAGATGTAAAGAATGGTTTTAGATGTTTGGTGTGAATTTTTTTTAGTATAGAAAGGATTTATTTTTCATGCAGGGATAAAAAATTAATCACAAAAAGATAGATCTAAATAAATAACTATCCCTATTAAAATAATAAAATAAAATATAAAAAATCAATTTGTTACAAGTAAAACTGTACCAGAGAGTTTTTTACTTCCTATTCTAAATTAATAAAATGGATTAAAAAACAAACTGGCCTCAAAGGATGACATGGTTTATCGATACCCACAAAGAATGATGTTGATATTGATTGATGAATGACATTGATGAATCCAAGAATGCGCACAACTCCTCCTTTTCAATGAGATAAGTTACTTGCAATGCACATAAAATCAAGAAATGATAGGATTAGATATATATATGGTGGATTTCCTGGAAATGGTCAGTCCCTAGAAGTCAATGGAATCCCTTACAAGGATGTCAATCCGTGTTTAAGAAATAAAACTGATAATGATGATACAAAATGATAAAATAGACAATATAACCAAAAATGCAATGGAAAAGGGACTGACGTGCTCCACGGTTATATTATGTTCTAATGAAGGGGTGATACCTTGTCCAAAGGGAGTCTAGGGATCACAAAAATGGATCAAAGGAGAAAGGATGGGGATGGCTATATGTTTGCAAACGAAACATGTGTGATATGTTAAATTAAGGACACCTAATAAAGTAATGGCTCAAAGACGTTGATTAGGATTGGATAGACACCTACAAATGCAGAGTGGTAATAAATGATGGGATCCATATGTTTTAAGAGAAAGAATAGGGGTAAAAGGAAATTTTAGACAAGAATCGTTCATGATTATGGGGAATCATCAGTGATTATGGGGAATTGTCAACGATTATGGGGAATCGTCAGTGATTACTGCGAGAATGTATAGGTTGATAACATATTGGAAAAGAGCTTGAAAGGGATATTGATAAGGCTGATTTAATATTGTAAATAATGTGCAATAATATAATGAAGTAAGGGAAACCACTTACCTTATATAAATTGATGAATGAAGATGAGAAGAGGGTATTTCTAGAGACAAGAATATTGTAGAGGATGGAATATTGTTGTTGTTTATTTATAAAATTGAATGATGATTGAAAATGGATGACGAAGTTGTGGAGCTTTTGTGGAAGGATAGAGTGTTTCTATGAAATTCTTCAGGATCTTTGATGTGACTGTATATAACCAAAATGCAATGTCTAGTCTCAGGGAGTAATAAACATGGACCAACCACCTCAAAGGGGGTCTAAAAATTGTTTAAATAAAATCGTCAGCAATCTGCAAAAAATGACGATGATTTAGAAAAATCACTAGTGATCTAGGAAAACTTCTGGAGATTGTAGAGTTTGGTAAAAACCAATGCCAACCAAGTAATTTTTCAATTTTGTGTGTGAGGGGAGATATGCAATAGAGAGGTTATAAAATGGTTGTGAAGGTGTTTGTTCTATTTTGTTCAGTATTTTTATGAGTGATTCTTGCATAATATATTCTCCTAATAAGAGCTATAGACATTCATCTTTATTTATCACTAGAATATGATATTTTTATTGTTAAAAATAGGTTGTTTACATATCAAATTAGTTAAAATCAATTATTTTCTGTGGTTTAAATTGTGTTGAAATTTTCATTTAGATTCCCTCAGCTGAAAGGGAAGTGAAAGTTGTGAAGATATCCTCATTCCTTTAAAAAAAAAATATTTCCACCAAGAAGTGTAAGTATGGAATCTGAGACATGACTCATGGTGTAGATGAATGTGAGAATAAATAAGAATGTTTCTACAATTTGGATGTTGATGTGGATGTGATAAGTCTTTACAAATATATGGGCATTATTTCCATGTCCATGGCAAAGTTCGAGTCCATCACATGATTTCTCATGGAGAATTTTGGTGTTCCAAAAGACGCACTAGGATACCATAAAGAATACACTCACGATTGTGAGGAAGATAATCCCCATGCCAACCTTACTCCTCCTCCATCCAAAGAGGAGGTGAAGATAAAAATTTAACCTTATGATGCAAACATGATTGTTAAGAAGCTAGACCATTAGATAACTCAACTTGAAGTGTATTTCAGTTTGCACAAAATCAATGAGAGTAAAAAAAATATTTTCAATGTTAAAATAAACCAAAAATTCTGTAACTTGGTTTGGAAACTACATTCATTCTTTAGTTTTTAAGAACCTTCCTCCTATTTCTTAGTGGGATGAATTTAAGAAGTTAATTAAAAATATATTCTATCATATTTGTTATGATGAAGAGAGCTCCATGTATTGGCAATATATCATGAAGAATCAAGGCAAAAATGTGTTAGAATACACCAGTGATTTTCGAAAGAAATATTTCCAAATGGAAAAAGATGTAGTAGACTGGGACCTTTTAATAAAGCACATCGATGGACTTCATAGCCACTTAAGGAGGTTGTCTCTGTTGGCCAAGTCATTGAATGTATATGAGTTTTGTTCTCAATCCACCTATTTAGACATGGAAAATAAAAATAGTTCATCTACCTTTCAACATGCTTCAAAAAAACAAGGTGAAACAAAGAAAAAGGAGAAAGTAAAAAGAAAATGTAAGATGAATGCTACTTCTATTTCTAAGAAGATACTAAATTTCATTGTGGACATTGTGATGTTGACACTCAATTCAAGGATAAATGTTGGAATCTCCATTCATAATTAAATTCTTTCAAGAATAAGAAGAATAAAAATAAATCCATTGTTGACCTCCAAGGAGAAGAAATATTTTATAGTGAAGAGGTAAATGAGACAATGTGTTGTACATCCATTCATAGAGAGGTTTGTTTGGGTAGTAATAATGTTGTTTAAGAGAATTAACTCACTAAGATTTTTCATATAAAAGTTTAAGTGTAGAAAACTAAAGTGGATACTCATTTTGATTCTTATTCTCAAGATAATTTGATAAATAAGGAGTTAGTTGATACGATGAAATTATATACTTAAAATAATCCAAATATGTATTCATTGGGTTGGGTGAAAAAAGGCATATATATCAAGGTTACTAAGAAATGTAAAATTAATTTTGGTACATTGATAAAAAGTTCATTGTTGACAATACTTTGGATATTGTTCATATTTATGTGTGTGGTATAGTGTTTGGCAGCCCATACTTTTATATCAGGGATGTCGTCTTCATGAGAAGAGCCAACTAATACCACTTGATGAAGGATGGTAAGAGCTACATCATTTGATTATTTTTTAAGAGACTTGAATATCTCTTTAGTGAGTGCCTCTGAAGATAAGAACCTTATTAATGATACTATGAAATTTGCATTACTTATTTTGAGAGATATGAAAGATGAGGAATTTATTGCATCTAAGACCACTTGTATCATGGTTACTTAAAAAGAGTAGAATCAAATGAAAGAGTTGGTTCACCAGCTCAAGGAATTTTTCTAAGATCCTATGGTTAATGAATGAGGTAATGAGGACATTTATTCATTCCTTTTCCATTATTTACTTAGATGAAATTTTAGTTTTTATTATAATTTTTGAGGTCCATATTAAAAATTGGCATCAAGTTTTACAATTTTAAATGAGAAATGAATAGTGTTGAATTAGAAGAAGTGTGAGTTTTATAAATAATCACTTGTATTTTTGGCGCATGTGATTAGAGATGAAGAGTCGAGAATTGATTTCGATATCATTCTTAATTAGTCTACTCATCTAGTGTAGACAATAAAAATTTGAACTTACCTATCTTCATTTAGTTGTCCCATTTGCAATAGATTAATTATATCATCATGTGACACTAATGACGGTTAAATAACTTATTTTTTCACATACACTAATATTATATCCCATGATATTTTAGTTGACATAAGAAAGTTCTCTCAATATTATTTACAATCACTCCTAATTTCTTATTTTGACACATCTATTATGGGTATTTTATAAATCCCCCAATATCTTATCAAAATCATAGATTATCACAAACAATCATATATTTGTATGTTTGACATATCTTAATCAAACAACCTAATATATATCATAAAAAAACCTAGGCTAAATTAGAACATATCTAACTAATACAATTTTTTCCGTGACACCTCATTAGACAACACGACATTTTCAAAACCGACCAACAAACCCATCCTTCAAAATTTCGAACAAAAAATCTCAAATTGGGAATTTGTTCCAAACAAACTCAAGAATCCTGAAATCGTCATCGATTTGTTAAATTACCAGTGATTATTTAAGCGCAAACTATAACCTCTTTATGGGATCATCTTCTCATATTTTCAAGACTCAAGCCTTTTATCAGAGTTCATCATTGTTGTATTGAATCAACATCAACACGTTATTGTCCAGCATCAACATCCACATTCATCAAACAAGCAAAGGAATCACTCTGAAGCTTGTGGGATACCAATAAGCCACCAACTAGCTTCAAGTATCTTCTGTCACACTCATTTAAGGTTAGACTATATCCTACAAATCTATGTCTCTTGATTCAAAATATTTATCTTGATTTATTAGCTCATATTAGTCCTTTGAAAATTCATAGTCTTGAATCATAGTGATCAAACATTATAATTTTATCAGACTGTTAATATCTTCTAGAATCACTAGTAATTAAGTGAATCACCTGCGATTCCTACATATTCTGCTTACCTATAACATTTACTACTGCTAACATCTTTGTCAAACATGGATTGTTTGGATGGCTTTAGGTGGTCAAGGGCATGTGATAACTAGCATCCATTCACTACATGTTATCAGCTATCCCTTACACTGGGAACAGTATGACGTTCTCCACCACTTGGAACTGTGCACAATTCACTTAGCCCCTCTAGACCAATTGAAAAACATATTTGAATCCAATCGGAGGATTTTTGAGGCCACATACGAGTTTTGGGATGCCCATTTCAAAGTTTTACGCCTTAAAGTTGACTTGGCACGGTTCGAACACCAGTATGAAGCAAACTAGAGGAATTAAGCTCGAAAGATGAATATGAAAATCCAACCGATTCAGAACAATTGGATCCTGAATCCTATTCCGATATAGAGAAGGAAGAGCCTGATTATATTTTTGACTTCTTTAGGGAAGACTTTAGTGACCACGAGAATTCAGATTATCTGGAAGACATTGATTTTTTTGAAGAAGAAGATTCACCTTCATCTGAAAACTCTGACACATGTTTGGAATCCGAATTTTAAGCCATAGTTTACATATTTCATATTATCATTATCTATTTTATATATTTGTAATAAAATCTAAACTTTTCAAAACAGCCATTATCCATTATATCATATCTTATTTTCAAAACCACTTGATTGTGTAAACAACAAGTTGGTATCCTTGCGAGGAAGTCATGTGGCTTCTTGGGACTGGCCTTTGTCAGACAACCTACTTGTTATTTTTACTAATAAACATTTTGTGTAGTGTTTGTGAGTGCACTGTCATTTTCAGAACATGAACTAATCCGTTTGATACACGAAGCGCAACAATGAAACATCGTTCATCCACTTTTGTGAGTACCTCTAAACCCCGCCATTTCGAGGTTTCGTAAGTTTTATCATCTTATTTATTAAATTAAATTGAAGAGGTAAAATTTAATCTAAACATATACATTATCAGTTAACTAATTATTTATATAAACAATACCATCTAATATCATTTAGATTACATTCCTAAATCAAGCTTTATAATTTCTCTTGCAAAATGGATTTATACATTTATAAAGAAAACTAATTGTAAATACAATCTTTGAGTGACACCAAACATTTGTGTTTTCACCACAAAAAATATCACATGCAAAAGCATGTGTCAACATGAATGCTAGCACGAATCTCATTTCCTTATTTAGGAATGATATTAGATTTGTATATTCATTGTTTCAAGGAGAGAGGCGTGGTTATTATTTCCACACACCATTTTTCTTTTCGTTTATATATTTTAGTTTTAGAGAGAGAAGAGAGAAAGTGAGAATTCATTTTTTCACACAATTCAGATATATAACAGAGTTCAAAAGGATAATTTAGTGTTAACAACACTTTCCATTACAACAAATCATCATAATAGGAAAGATTTATCTAATAGAGTTAGTTATCGATTCAATTTATTCAATAACATTATAGTTCAAATTAGTTATAGATATGATCGAAAAGTGTGTGAAAAATTAAATGGTCACTTTTACCTCATTTACATAGTGAGAGCACAAAGAAGCTAACAAAATAAAAATATGATAAGTGACACTCATATTAGAGGCATTGTTCTGGAGTGAGTTAGTAAAGTTTGACAATTTTCACATGGACGCTATAAGCCAAAAAGGCTCTGAAATTGGTACAAAAAAGTGCTTTCCAAGGAGATAAGATGAATCTGATTATGGAAAACAATTCTTAATGTAAGAGAGAAGGGGTTTGAGGTTTTAGGACACAATTTCTCATTTCATAGACATTTTTCGCAAGGTGATTCCGAATTGATTTTATAACATGAAAATTGGGTCAATGAATCTTACACACAAAGTAGGTCAAACATCCACAAATGGCCTTAGAAAATGGTTATTGGGTATCGAAATAGGGATTATATCACTTATGAACCATTCTCGGATATGGTGAGAATGTAGGGAAACTTGCGAGGATAGAATTTAACAAGTGATACTCTTTTTGGAGGTCCCATTGCAGAGGAAATTATCAAAAGACATTATTTTTCACTTATACCCCATACGCCAAATGGCTCTAAAATCTGTGTAGAAAAAACACCTACCAAACATTCATAGTGAAACTATTTTGAGGATTCCAATCCCAAGATGGAAATAAACAAGTTAGAGTTGGTAAATGATAGTTTATGGGATAGTAAGGAATTAAGATAAGGCGATTCCAAAATGAATTTATAACTTTAACAAGGTAGTTTTCAAGTGGCTAAGGTTTTGTCTTTCAAAAACCGTGTGAACTAATTTCCACACTAGAGTCACATATCATGTTGAACTAGGTAAGTGTATTCTCAAGGTGGTTGCGTACTTGAAAGGGCATATTGTTTTCCAAAACTAATCCCCACTGGTCGACAAGTGTTTTTTACACCACTATTTTAAAAATAACAATTATCACTAATTATTGTTACAACTCACACACTACAAACATAATGACTAATATTTAAATAATATCTAAAATGAAAGCAAAAAATCATCATTACGTTGTACAAATAATAGTCCTTTGAGGTAAGATTTTACTTCCATCCTAGCGCAACTTAGACCACTTTTCCGCCATAAATTTAACATGGCATTTTGTCAAAAAATTAAATATCCAATTTCAATTATTGTTCGAATGTCCATACCTTTCTATAAAACTCATATTTCGGTGCACCCTAAGGAAAGGGTGAAATAGGGAGAGGCAACATAAAACAAACTCATTTTGTGAAAATCCTATAATCTAGCGCTCATAACGACATAAAACAAAAAAAAAAATCATGCATTGCGTGATGTCCAAAACCTTTTAAAAGATCTTATAACTGCCCAGTTGGGAGGGTGTTGGAAAGTTTATGAATCTTGTCTTTACACCTCCTTGGAAATTTCTAAGCCCTTTTCAACAGACATATTCCTTACATGTCTTGTGCCCATGGTACCTCCAACCATTATGGCACAAGTTGGAGTAATCCAAATACTTTTTTCTAATGTTAAGGTATTGTTTGACACGTGTCAATTCCCCATGCCACCATTAAATACCTCTGCTAATTTCACCCACCAATTCAACCTTCACCCATCAAATTTATTCTATTTTCTTTGGTTTCTTTATTAATTTATTTTTATCTATTTTTAAAACATAGTTTATTTATTTATTTTAAAATTTCCTCACTTTCCTTTACCTTGCATACATTTGAGTTGCTTAATGGTGAAGGAATTGCACTCTTGAAAGTGAGGTCACACATTTGAATCTTACCAGAGAAGGATATGTATGTCATGTATTTAAAGATCAATTAGGGGTCTTTTACATATGGGGAACAACATTCAAAATTGATCTTGTCAAACCCTGTCAGATTGCTTTAAACCTGTTAGAGAAGGTTGATTAAAATTTTGTATGTAATTTTTTCCCCAAACATATAAACCATTTGACAATATAGAAAGTGTAAAGCATTTTTACAAGTGTCAAAAGAAGATTCATGTCAAAAAATTCTATCGAAAATATTATAGGTCATTGTCAATTCAGTTTAAGAATCCCAAATTTCTAATTAAAGACAAAAGATTGATAATCCAAACAATGATCAGATTGTAATTTTCCATAAGAAAAAAAGGGCAATGTTATAGATGAATCATGCATTTAGTACATTAAAACACAATTTTTTTTTATTATCTACATGTCATTAGCGGTATAAAACTATGTGAGCTTGCAAGTCACATTTATACTTGTGATCTTGAAAGTGAGGTCACAAGTTCGAATCTTACTAGAGTAGGATGTGTATGCCTTGTATTTTAAGCTTAGTTAGGGGCTTTTTGAACATGGGTAGTACGAGTCGTCCCATATGCTATAAGATTCATGTAGACCCAAAATAGGCCACCCGACATTAGGGACTATAAAACCAATTATTATTATTTGTGATATATGTTATTTGATTATTATTTTTATGATTATGATTTATTTATTTATTTATGTTGTTTTGAACTACTAAGTGTTAAATCTTGATTTGAAAATACATGGCGATACCATGTCAAAATAAGGATCCTAAAGCATGTCTAAACTGAAATGCTAAACCGTTTCTTGAAAGTTAGATCTTTGGGAAAATGAACAAGTGGGGCAGTACCAAGTATAGGGAAGGGTAGATCTACATGTTTGAGACAATGAGTAGGTTGGATTTATGCCCACTTCTAAATTTCTACACTTTTATTTGTTGGTCCTATGTGGTTAAGTTTTTTCTTTCTTTTGATATTGTCATTATTAGGCTTGTTTCAAAGAGTCACACATGCGTGCACGCGCGCGCGTGCCCCACACACACACACACATGTTTAAAAAATGGTTAATGGCCATAAAGGGACATCAAATTTGAATCTTGATTATGACTATTATACAATACAACAACTTATGATGCATGTTGTTGAATTGATACTCTTTTCATTGTAAAATTTGTATCAACAATTTTCTTTTTAAAAAATAAAAATTTAATCATTCCATAATTTCAATGAATAATTTACCATGGCCCCTAAATTAGAACTGCACACTCTAGAATATGATCATGTTAAGCTTCGACCTAAGAAACCACGAACTAAGTTTCCATCTAAGCCATCCTCTAGTCTCGACAAATGTAAATCATCTACTAATTCCATAGTAGTCAAGTATTCTCCTAAAGAAAATATCTCTACTAAATGTTCCCATCCACAACTTAATTACACACCAATTCGAGAGACTTATAGCACAATCTTTGATAAACTATTAGATACAAATATGATAACTCTGCCTCGTATTTAACCCATTGACACATTCGTATCCAAGCCCTTATAGTATCGTGACAAATCATATTTCAAATACCATAGGGTCAAAGGACATGATATTGAAATATTTTGTATGTTTCGTAATGTCCTTCAAGACTTGATTGATAAAGGTGAACTTCATTTAGATAATCCCAAAGGAACCCTAAATCAAAATATTGACATATTCAAGAAACCCTTCCCAAATGATCATCAGTTTACAGAATAGCCACAAGTAAGTGTGGTTCATATACATCACACCAGTAATGCCATTAAAAAATAACATCTGTTCTGAATCTGAACTAACACCTACACTTACTGAATCAACATCCATATCCACATAATTAGAATCCACATCTACTAAATCAACATCCGCATCCACATAATCAATATCCATATCTATGGAACAAACATCCACATCCACACAATCGATAATGATACCTTCTAAGTTTAAACCTGTAGAAAGTACTATTGGGACTATTTCTCTATCCTCATCATCCTTCATTACTAAATCAACATCTATAATTACATCATGGTTCTCAAATATAACTATGGTGCCAATTGAAACATTCATGACACAACCACCTCTTCCTAAGCCAATCGCGAACTGTATGTGTCCCCTAAGACTAAACAATCTAAAACCTAAAAAATCAACAAATCATGTAGATCCTATTGCATTCACAACTCCTCTTCCATCCCTACCTAGTTCATCTAGACCCACTAAAGGATGACACAAACAAGCTATTGTCTAAGTTTTTAAAATTCCTTCTTAAATGTTCGCTGAGTCATATCGATTCCATGGTCCTCCACCTTGTCTCCCACATCTTCTTAGAGGAAGCATGTCAACCTTTAGTAATTATCCCATTGTTCAACATCCAAGGTCTACTTATCAACCTTATCCATTACATCCTAGATCTCCATTACCCAGAAATCATCAACAAAAAATAACTCGATAACCTGCAATCAATGTATTATTTCCATTAGAGGATAAGATACCCAGAACCTCATCACCATCTGCATCAACACCTAAGGGACGTTACGAAACTATTTTAGATGACATTCTCTAAAAATCACTCATAACATTACCACCACCAAAATTATCAAATCCGTGAGGGTGTAAGCCCACTTGGTATGACTTCAATGCCTTGTGTAATTATCATATAACACGAGGTCATTCCATTGATGATTATAAAACCTTCCACCTGATTGAATAGAAGATTGTCGATCCGGTTCCCTTCAACTTAAACCACATCTATCATCATCAGCCTCCCTTCCCTCAGAACCACATCCAACATTAACGATCCAACTCACATAACTCATTTTGGAATGGTCGTTCAAGAGGGGAACACATTGTGTTTAAGTAGTATATGCCTACACCTAAAGGGCTAAGGAGGCCCCAAACTGGGCATGAAAATCATGTTAACCTACCATCACACTAAATACCAATTATGTCTCATCATTTTCTATATAACAAGGAAGGACTATGAGGTGATAAATATTCTTTTCGTGATTTGGGGTTTAGTTTAATGGGGTAATTCCAAATCGAGTTCGCAAGTATACGAGAAGACATTTCCCTTATTTGACTCTTTCTTAATGTTAGTTAATGCATAACTAAATGACTCTAGATCACAAAGTGGGTAGTTGTTTATGTTTAATCAATTGTCTCCACGACTCAAGTAAAGTTATTGAGTTAGAAAATCATACACTCGAGGGATAAAGGTTTATGCATACCAATATTAAAAAAAGAAATCAATGCTTTTATCGTTTAATTAAAACACTTATAATCTTATGATGAAAACATTACATGAAATTAATTTAGAGATGGATAGGAATAATTCCATGCATTTTTCTGATGAGGTAGAGAAAGAGAGATTTTTAGCTAGCTTGGGGGCTTGTACATTGTAAAGCCTTCACATTTGACATTGGTGGTTGTCGAGTCTAAATTTACACCCTCCAGTAGTATTTTCTTAAAATCTTTAAATAATTTTTAGTAGAACAATTTTGAGCATATCCTACAATCCATTGTTGTCCCTGAAACTTTGTTTACGGTATTTATACAAATGGTTTGAATGCCTTGTCCATTCTTTCACATTTTGCATGCATATCTGTCATGTAATTACAAGTACAACATCTGACATAAATTTTATCCCTTATTATTTGATGGTTGTCCATTCATTCTTCCACAAATCCTATTTTGACATAAACTTGGATAATGTTGGCAACGCGGTGGAACATGGCTTCAATTCTGCCAATAGCATTTCCATAAAAAAATTTAAGGTCTCTTCACAAACCCCTTTTTGAGCATATACAACGACCATTGCTTCCCACAAGGGTGCATTTATTTGAATCATGAAAACTAAATAAATCACACACATTCTACGCTTTGCATACATTCCTCTAATAGCACCTTCAGTTACAACATCAGAAAATATCTTCTCCCCCTTCTCGTTAAACGTTGATGAAATTCCAAGCTATGTTATAGCACCCTTATTTTAACATCGACATGGAAAATGTTAGCAGCAACTGTGCACTATTGTTTTTTTAGTTGTTTTTGTTTTCTTGCCAAATAAATTAATGGGGTCGCATTCCTCTCTAACGTAGCATTGAACAGTTCACATGCCACGTGTATGCTTCTACATTTTGTAAATACATCTACCATGGCACATATAACTACATCATCAAAAAGAGGTAGTTCACATTATGTTTTGATGAATATACCGTGTTCTAAAGCTCTAATCTTTGCTTAGGCAAGGAAGATGTTGTTTGCGGTTGTGGAGAATGACATAAGACCTCTCAAATATAATTTCATAAAAATTCCCACATCTAAACACAAAAATCCATTTTTTACACCTGCATCAATCATTAATGTCTAAATGATCACATTTCTTTTGGAAATGTTGTTAAATAGCTACGTTCCTTTCATATGGTCCCACCTTGTGTACACGTACCAACTAATCAAACAAATCCATTACCATCCCTATCAAATGAATGCTTCCACATTTTCTTACATGTAAATGGAGCAGTTGTAATTACAACATATACAAAAACTCATTTTATGTAATGATGTATGCCCATACCCTATTTCATAATTTTTATTGGCACACAGGATGACAAGATGTTGGTTATATGTTGACACGAACATGAAATGTGTTGGCGAGGGTGACCTTCAAAGCTTGGAGCATCCAAGAGGATATTGGAATTGTTTGAGGAGTTTTGGGCTTCAAAAACCACTACATTTTCTTAAACCACTTACTCTCCTCCTAATGTAGTGCATTCCGCATCTTTGAGAGGAATCCTACAACAAATGCATCCCTACAACCAATGTGTCTCATGAGTCCACTTATCTTAGAGGCATTTTATCAGTCAACCCTAACATATGGAAACACCTACTCACATGCAAATGAGTAATCAAGGCATTGAAACAATAAAAAAAGGAAACAATTATTATTAATAATTTCTTCCCTCCATGGTGTTTTGGGAAAGAAGTCCAAACAAAACAAGCATCCTGAGTGCCATTTTGCCAACATCTTCCTATCAACGATGTGTTGGCATGGGAATTACACCTTTATTCACAAATTTAACCCATTATGTCTATGTGTCCCATTATGTCTACCTACTTATCTTTATTACGCATTATTATCCGTACTTTCAGTCCCCTTGGACCTTCTTCATTTACCATCATTTATCTCTTAGGCTCCATTCCCCATGTTTTCACCCTTTGACCTTCGGTTTTACCCATGGGAATTGTTATCTATTTTGTTTTACACAAACCAACTATCATTCATACAACTTTTCATCCACTTGTTTATAATTGCACTTCTCTTTCTTACATGATTTCATACTTATTGATTAACTTTTTAGTCTTGGATATTACCTCTTTTACATTAGGCTCACTATAGTGAGTTAGGAATTGGGATCTTCTTATTGATCTTTTCCATTCTCCACCCATACCTAATATCTCTCACTATTGTTGAATTTGTGGAGGATTATGGATTAGCAGTCACACATATGTTAGAGGTAAGTTTTTCTAACCCTATTTAGTGTCTTAGCTTGTATTTGTATGTTGTATGATGTGCATTCATTGCTATAGACTAGAGTATATGAGCGTTTATTTTAACTTAATATATTACACTCACTGGATTTATTCATCCTCTTAGTTGCTCTTAATTATAAATTATGTTAGGATACTATTTTATCTTAGTTGTATGCCTTATAAACCTATAACCACCCTAGAGATATGACTATTATCCTCTAGAATTACAACATTATCACTCCTTGAGAATATTTGCATGTACATAGTGTGGTTTTCCTTATATTTGATCCATATATTTGAGAACTTAGTTGGTTACCTTTATTTCACCCAAAATACACTCCGGTGAACCCAACATGAATCTTTATTTTCCTCAAATTAGGTAAAATTATGTAAAAAAAAATTCCTTATTTTTAGAATGCTATAAGCCCCTTTACGGAACCTCACTACAAGGTTAATTTAGTCTAAATTTATTAATCTTTCCAATTCCATCTATTCATATGTAGAATTCGTACACATATTTTCCTATTATTAATTTCCCACCTTTCACATTCAACCTCTCATGATGTTATCATACCCTAAGCAAGCTTATTGCATGACCCATCCAATTAGAGATGCAATGAGTACATTTATGCATATGGTGTATGTTTCTCATGAGCTATAAATATATCATTGTGGTTATGCAATCATGGTTAGAGGAGACATGTATTAATTTTTGTAGGGTCTTCCTTGGGCTCGAGTAGTTTTACTATTGGAACCGCCTTTATATTACAAACAATATAATACAAAGAGTTACCTATTAAGGGCAGCTTGCAGTGGTCACGACCTCAAAAGAAATGAAGCCCATAGGGAAATACAATGAGCACCATAAAGGAAACTAAAATAAATACACGAGGGAAACAAAACATAGCCACAAGGGCGAAAAAAAACACTATATCACAATAAAATTAGGCATAAGGAGTAGTGGCACTCAAAGGCAGAGGCATATCATCCCTTAGTCGAACAAACCCAAGTGTATAAGGCTCATCAAAAGGGTTACTTTTTAACCAACCGTCATATTTTGGCATTTAAACACTCAGTGGCACCATGATAACCCGCCCCAGAGGAGGAGACCCACCAAACTGAGACACACCACCAGGCGGAGATCCCTAGTTTGAAGAACCAGTAACCACTTTTCCACTCGCGAGATGGCTCTAACCAGGCCCAAAAGAGGAGGGGCCAGGGTGAATCAACGGTAAGAGGGACGATCAATCTGTGTGTGATTCTGAGAGTGTCTATGTGAGCGTCTGTGATGCCTGGGTGGCGACAGAGGAGGTGGAGGTCACCGATCATCATTATCAGGAGGAATTGGGATCATTGTACATGGTGTTCTTCCCTAATGATCAAGCAACTACTGGAGAGGAGAAACTCTAATGCCACCTTCTAGGCTTGGGCCTGAATCTGCAAACACATAGAAGAGAGAATTGTTACCATCTCATTAATAGATATCTCCATATATATCTCACAGTACTAAAACAAATCGTTATTTCTAGCCATCCAAATATGAAAGGGAATAATGGAGTGGAAAAAAATTAAAATGGAAGCAATGTAAGGAGACCAATTTACATTGTCCCCAAAACACAAACTTCTAGTCAAAAAAATTTGGGTTGTAAGGCTCAAAGAGAGAGTGAATCCAACGCTAAGAACTTTGAGCACAGAGGCAAAACTAGAAGACATGCTGGAAAAACTTTTGGTGACCACAACAAAGGCACTTGAGGTTTGGAATGATGATAATATGGCTTAACCATTCCCCTAATGGAATACCTATCAGATAAGACACCAAATAAAAACATGAACTTAGGATGGAACAAAGGATTCCAAGCCCGTTGGAGACATCAAAGCCAGGTGGAAGGAGAAGAGTGAAAATTCCACCGGTTATTAAGATTATCAATACCAAGAGAAGTGGGAGAAAGAAAATAATAGATGACCCCGAAATCATATTTTGTTAGGCATATCATTAGTGTAAACATTATTTGTAATTAATATTTGTAGTTTATTATTACATTATGAGTTGTTTAGAAACAACTCATAATTATAATAATCGTTATATGGTTTGTAAGTGAAGTTGTTATGGTTTGTAAGTGAACTTGTTAAAACAACTTCACATATATAGTGAGTTGTTATAGGAGGTTTCCTATTTTATAGGAAACTCTCCCTCTATATATTTGCTTTGTATCAGCGGAAAATTATATATTGAGACAACAAATTAATACAGAAGTAAATAATATTGTCTACATTATGTAAAATCTGTGTTGGGCTCTTGGATTTCCTATCATTGGTATCAGAGCTTGGTTGGTAAAACATGTGACCTGTGTGTAGTTTCAAGGAAGAGACCCGTGTGGTTCTGTTGTATATAAATGTGTGCAGTTATAATTCTTTTATTTCCTAAGATCTGGTTCTATATGTATGGCATGTTATGCACATAATGTGCTGATTAAAACCTTCCAGTGTGATGATCGAGTTTCTCTGGAGTCTATAATTTCAGCATTGGAGGATCTGATTAATGGTGCTAGAGGGAAGGTTCGAACCACTCAAGGTTGGAATCTATGCACTCATCGCATAGGATTTGTTCAGGTAGAACTGTTATTTCTTTCAGACAGTCTGAAGCGTGAGTGTTATTTACAAAGATTGATTCATGTTTGCACCTGCACGTTGTAAAAAAATTCTCAGACTCAGCTTCCCATTCTGAGATCATGTCATTTCTATACATTTCAAGATAGTACTCCTTCACGCGCATGTGCAGCATGTGAGGGATCTCATAGCTTAGAGAAGGCATCGAGGTTGACAATTGGAGCTTGGGATTCGCAGTGTTTTGGGCGAACACAGATTTGGTGTCATAATGTTGATCAATAATAAAACTTGTAACATATCTACATCGCAGTGAGTTTGTATAAACTCGTAATTTTGTTTTCTAATTTGTTTTGAGCGGCATCAACACTTGCATGAGCCTCACCAGGCTGCCACGTTGGAGAATAGAAACGTATATCTGCAGTCAAATTGGTTACCATTCAAACGGAAACCCAATAATAGACGTCATTCACAGGATTGTGAGTGTATGTTCTCATTTTTGTGTGTATCCTGCACGTAAATTGTGGATAATCACTACTGTCAAGACGCTCATCATATCATGTCATTGATGAAGCTTATATTTTGACTAGAATTTTAGATTTGTAATCTAAAAAAGAATCTCTTGTTATAGTATTTAAGAAAGTATTCATATATTCCCGTAGAGATTACTTTTAAGGGATTTGCTTTAATGTCAAGTCTATTCTTCCTAGTATTATTTAATCACAAGTTTCATACATATCACCCTTAGAAAAGTCATTTCCAACATTGGATAGTGGGTCATTGTATTGTAAGTTTAAGAAAACTAGTGTTTATAGTAGGTTTCTTGTTGTCAAAGTATTTCTGAGTCGGATTCGTAGTCGAAAGTTGTAAAAAATAAAAAAATTTGCCTCATAGACACATTTTCAGTGTTACCCCGATGTTCGAGGTCAGATCGAGGGGGGGGATTTCAAATTGAGCCCCATGATGGAATTTAGCTAAGTTAAGCAACACATTTGATTGGAGGTCAAAGGAAATGGAGGATGGAGGGCGATCAACGCCTCTCGTTAGTCACCAACGATGGGGTCACATTCAAATTTGGTGGCAGTTTTTTATATTATTTCAGTTGTGTGGTGTGCGTAGAATAAAGTGGTGTGTGGTTTCCTTCCCCTGTTTTGATTCAAAAGAGGAAGATGTGCATTTTGGATGCTGAGAACAGTTGTATAGGAGGATAGATGAACTAGAGTTATCCTCTGACTGCAGAGATCCTTTGACTATCATACTTCTAACATCGATCGACTAGTAAAATATATTGTTCACTGGAAGTGAAAGCGGGAACTGTTGCGTTCACGTATGTAGGTGAATCGGTGGAAGTGTGATCATATGGTATGGGGTTCACTATGGTGAAATGGATTGGTCATGCGCAGCAAGATCCAAATAGCAAGATCCAAGCCAGTGTATGCATACCTAAAAGTATGCGGAGGCATACGATTCTGGTTCCAGTTCTATGGTGCATTTTTTATGTGTTCACATTAACGGGGCGATATCAATAAATAATGTTCACACTAAGGGGTTGAGTGTTAGGCATATAATTAGTGTAAACATTATTTGTAATTAATATTTGTAGTTTATTATTATATTATGAGTTGTTTAGAAACAACTCATAATTATAATAATCATTATATGGTTTGTAAGTGAAGGTGTTATGGTTTGTAAGTGAATTTGTTAAAATAAATTCATGTATATAGTGAGTTGTTATAGGAGGTTTCCTATTTTATAGGAAACTCTCCCTCTATATATTTTTTTTGTATCAGCTGAAATTATTATTGAGACAATAGATTAATACATAAGTAAATAATATTGTCTGCATTATGTAAAATATGTGTTTGGCTCTTTGATTTCCTATCATAATTTAGTAACGAAATATATACATTCCATCTCTAGTATTTCCACCAAGAAATAGGTGGTTGAACCCCAAGTTTATGCAATATAACATCAGGAAAAATAGAAAAAATTCTCAGAATAGATGGCAGATTTGAGTTTGCACGCTAAAATTTTTGTTTCAATTGAGGCCAAGAGAGCCAATCTCTGTTGGTGACCAAGTCTCTTATGGTATAAATTCCTTTCTAAAACAACCTCACCGCATTGATGTCTGGAAATATGCTAAAGGAAGGCTATCAAAGAAAATAGGTGACCACCAAAAATTATGGCCATTGAAGGAGAGACCTATTCCAAATCCATCACAAACCCATCTCATCAAATGCTTCACAAATTTAAAGGCTTTCCAGATGCTTTTCACAACAAACATACCAGGTATTTTAACTGACACTCTTGTAATAAGTAATGTATGAAAACCAATATTCTTCCAACGTTTTTTACCATAAGGAGAACCAGACAAGATACAATGTCTTAGAATAATTTTCCAGGTCTTGTTTCCGTGAATACATCAAACAAGCCATTCAGCACAAAGGGAGATACTCTTCCTGTATACATCAATAACACCCATACCTCCTTAATCCCTAGGAAGTGTGCAAATATCTCAAGAAATTATGTGAAACCCACCCTATCTATAGCTCAACCAAAGAAAATATCTTAAAAGCTTGACTAATTTATTACAGGAAGCCCGAGACAGACACCAATAGGAAATGTAATAAACCTGAGTAGCTGATAGAATCTTAGTGCAAACATGAAATTTCCTAGCCAACAATAAAAGGTTGGGAGACCCATTTTTGCACTTTTTTCTCAACCTGATCAATCACAAAATTCCAAAGAGTGGAAGACTCACATCAAAGGTAAAGGGGATCCTCAAAAACCTAAATCTTTCCGCTCACAAAATCCATTTCCATGTGTAAGCCGCCAACCAATCCGAAATGGGATAGAAACTTGAGGAGAAACCCAAATATTTAGCAAGGTGAATTGTAGGTCGTGAAGCAAGACATAAAAAGTTGAGGAACAAAAGGATCTCCTGAATATTATATCCTGACTCAACAAGAGTGAGGAAGGAGTCATTGACAAAGTGTTCATTGACAAGATGGGTTTTATGGTCAAGGAGATAAATCCCCCGAATACACCCTTGATCCACTCTATTGGCGATAAGGTAGCCAAGTGCATCAATGAAAATAAAAAATAGTGCTAGTGCAAGAGGGAACTCCTATCAAATTGAAAAATATAACCCAATAGAAGATGACTAGCAGCCATTAATGGTGAGACAGGAAGAAGCATTAACAAAAATATTATGATTTGCATTCAGATAAAAAGTTCCAAATCCCATAGCCTGAAGCATAGAAAGAATAAAAGACCACTCAATACGATCATAGGCCTTCTCAAAGTCAGGTTTTTAAAAAATCACCCATTGCAAATAATTCTAGACCCATTCCATTCCTTCCTAAATAGCTATAATATTTTCAAGAATGTACCTCCCTTTAACAAAACTAGTTTTCTCAGGACGTAAAATCTTAGGAAGCAGAGGGAATATGAAGAGAAATCTCCTTAGGCAAAATCTTATAGGACACATTAAGAACGGTGATAGTTCTCAAGTTATTGATAACCTCCAAGTTCCTAGCTTTAGGAATGAATTTGATATTTCCTTTGTTAATAATACTACCTAACACACGATTCTGAAGAGCCTCCTGATACACTTTTAATAAATCTTGACAAATAAAAGGCCAAACAGATTTATAAAACTCACATAGGAAGCCATTTAAGCCAAGATATTTCTCATCAAAAAGACAAAGGTGGGTACCATAAAGCTCTTCAATAGATAAAGAAGCATCACAATACTTCCTATCATGTTGGATCAACTTACATGGAACGATCTCAATACATTGTTAAAGAGCAACATTATTTTCAACTGAAGGTTCCCTGGCTTGAAATACCAAGGTGTAATGCTCCATAAAATCAGAAGAAATCTCTAGTGGAGAGGTGACCCAAGAGTGAGACAGTTGAATAGCCTTGATTTTTTCCCTGACATGATTAGATCTGAGAAATTTGAAGAATCTTTTAGATGCACAATCATGAGTTTTCGACCAATGGATCCAAGCACGAATCTGCATGCATTTTTCTCCTTGTTGTTTAATAAATTTGATTTGGTGTCTGAGTTGCATGGCTCAAATTTGAGATGGCACATCAAAAGTTTCAGACTCAAGAAAAAATGTAGTTCTTTAAAATTCTTGTTGAAGAACGACATCATCTTACCTATGGACTTTGGCCACTTTTTTTCCAAAATGGAAGAGAAACTTATCCATATGCTATATAACTTCATTCCACCAGCAAATCCAACTAACAAGGAGCAGTGGATGTGGCATCGTATTCTAGACCTTTGCAATAAGATTTAAGATCCCCGAATGACTTAGTAGACAGAGATTTAGATAAAATTGCATGTGTGGCACCTTGAGAGTTGCCCCATTCCACATGACCATAAAAGACATGGGGGAATGATATGACAACAGAAGATCTAGCCAAGTGGTGATCAAAGAATAACCATTGAATGCCAGCTCAAAGATCTGCAACTAAGAAATCATGACATGATCAAGCCTTTTCAGAACACATGAGGGTCCCTCTTGAAAATTGGACCAAGTAAACCAATTTTGAGAAGTAAAGTCTGAAAACCTTTTTAAAATAAGGTCTTTAATGCTCCACCTATTTTTAAAATAAAACCAATCTTCCCACTTTCCAATGTACCAACGCATGGGAAGGGCTGCTATCTTGTCCTCAGGATCTTCAACCATATTAAAATCTACATAGAAAATCCAATAAACAAGGGGTAAATTGTCACCTAACCAAAACCATGACGCTGACCTTTCCATTTCATCATTAGGAGTATAAATATTTAATATGTGCCAAGAGAAAAACCATTAAGATTCAGAATAATCCACATGGCCAAATTTTCAAGATCATGACCTGTGGTTTTTTTCATGGCAAAAAATCTAGGAGAAATAGAAATAGAAACACCAGCATTGTCTTCTAAATGAGAAGAAAAGTAATACATGTAATTCAATGCAATACACATTAAGGAAGTCTAAAGAAGGAAACTAGTAACTTTAACCTCTTGCAAACAAATAATATCAAGACTACCAATTAACTAACAAACATGTTTCACAGAATATTTTTCGAGAGAATTATGTGAGAACTCTAACATTCCATGAGATCCAATTCATGGAAAGTCATACATGACCAGTTCCTCTTCCTTCTCATCCTACAACATATCATTCAAGCTTAAGATTCCAAAACTATTAGAAATAAAATCAGACTAGTTTGAACTGAGTTGCTCCGTTGAGTTAGTGTGGTGCCTATGCCTACTCAGACCAACTATCTTCACCGTCTTCTCTCTAGGAGAAATCAGTGAATAGTGTTGGCTGGACGACATTGTAGCAACCATACCTAATTTTTTTTTGGCGGAGTTGGCTAGATATTCTCAAGTAGAGAAGGTTGAGCTAGTAGAGCTTGCAGAGATGGCATGAGATGTGATGAAACCAAAGGTGACTATTTCCAAGAGGAACGTGGGGGAGCCATAGGATTGGATTTACTACCAGAACCCTTCTTATTAGCCACATTGTTCCATTCCTTGGAAACAACCTTTTACAAAATAGGAGTAGGATGAGAGTTAACAAGTTTATCATGTTGAGAAAGTGGACAAGCATGAATACAATGATCAGTGGCTAAACTAAAATAAATTATTGGGTAGGTTAAAATAGACAATTTTCTATGAGATACACATGGACCTAACTTGAATGTTAATGTGGTCCCATAGAACAAAGGCTAAATCAACCTCAACACAAACCCGTTTATGCAGTCATGCATTAAAAAAATGACTAGGTTCATGAAAAATAACATGGCCAAGGGGTCATACAATATCATTCAAAAAAGGCCAAAGCTATAATGGTAAGCCTAATAAGTCCACCAAGACAAGGAATCAAAGAGATACCTGATTAGACAGACTGAAATTGGTGGTCCATTTTGACAAAACAAGAAAAGGTTTACCGATATACCAATAGGAAGAATGCTTAAGAATAAGTTGGAATTTCGACAGATCACGAAAAGTAAACAAATAAAACCCTTTGGTAAGATTTTGAACACCAATAACCTAGATGTGCGTTGTCTCCCAATGGTTCTTAATCCAGGTTTATAAGTACGACTCAGACGGGATGCGGCCACAGAAATATGCTATCAAACAATTATTTCGATAAAATTGAACAACATGTTTAACAAAAGAAATATCAATAGAAACATTTGGATGGTTTTAATAATAACTACCTCATCGTTAAATTTTGGGACTAATTTCCTCACATGTTAGAGAGCCATCTTCACCAATGTTTGCAACTGATGTTGTAACTGAAGGGTCAGAGGCCATTATAAAGGCAAGCGCTACCCAAAACGGGCATAATAAATTCCCAAAGTGTAATGAGATGAAACCAAACATATTTGTGACAAGATACAAGCATGATAAGACCTAAGGAAAAACCTAACACGAGCGAAAGCATGTAAGTAAATTCCTTAGCAGAGCTGAACAAAAGACTGAAAAATCCCATTTGATCTAGAGTAGTTTTTGATAAAAAGAAAGTAGTGATTATTTCAAATACACAAGATGTATATGTTCACTAAGAAAAACTGTAGAATAAATTTATAAGTTATAGGTTCATGAAGTGAAAGAATAAGGAGATTTTGTAATGTTTCTATCTAGAGCCACACCTAAAACTCTACAAATCAAATAACAAAGCTAAACAAGGAAGGCTAAAAACATTGACACCTAATTAGCTATGGCTCTAAGTCTATGAATGTAACATTAAGATAGAATCTAAAATTAAATCCTAAATAGTATGAAAACAATGCAAGATCTAATTAAACATGCTTACTAATATGCTTGAATTACCTAACATGGGCCTACTAAGGAGAAATATAATAATTATGGTTGCTACTATAAACAATGGTGAAATGACCTCTTCAAATGAATTGTTAAGTCAATTTATATTATTCATCTACTAACCTTGTTGAAGGATTTAGAAAAAGATTAAGCTTGGCTATGAATCATATGTATTATATGAGATGCAAATTAAAGCATGGTGTAAAGTATAAAGGAATGAGGTGCACTCTTATTATAGTTTTCCTTTTGAGAGAAACTTGTATTTTAGTGCATGTGGGAATAAAAGCCCCAAATTAGAAATCATGATTACGCATTAATAATCACACTTAGTGAATTACCAAGTGATTAAGACGTATGCAGCCTTAATCAACCGCTTAGGATCAACTAGGAGGCTAGGATAAGATTTTAAAGCTTGTTGATACATTGTGGAGGTGAATGGGGTGATTTTGAGTGGTTGGAAGAGGGGTTTGAGTCAATACTAGGGTATATTGACCAAATCAAGGGAAAAATAGGCTTAATTAGCTTGTAAATGCTAATTGTCTATTTTGAAGAGGGTTTAGACTTACAATTAATCATAAAGTGGCATCCTGAATGTGAAAAAGGTTTGGTGATCAATGAAGTTATTGTTAATTGACCAAATTGATATGAAACATTAGTTAATTAGTGGAAATGACTAATTATAACGGATTTGGCAAGAATGAAAGTGATTTGTGTGCATTTTTGGCAATAAGATTGCAGAAGTAGAATTTAGGTGATTACATTTTCCTCTGTTTGAGGTGAAGTTAGTGAATTCACTTAAAATATAGTAGAGAAACATAAGCAAGTAAATTTTTGAATAAAAATTAATAGGATGAAGGATGTCCCATCAAGTTTTGAGTGGATTATAGAAGAATTCAATCCACGATCAAAAATATGATTGAAATGGATAGAATAAAATAGGTTAGAATGGGCACGAAACCCTTAGGTATTGAGAATGAATAAGGATAGGAATAAACGTGGTTTTTTATTACCCTGGGTAAGTTGTAGAAAAAAATTAGTAATGTTAATAAATGATAATGGAGAAATATATGAAAGCCTCAACCTTTGCATCCAGCCTTTCCATAAGCAACCTGGTTATATAATTTTTCCGCTAGGTCTACATCATCGGCCTTTATTGAAATGAACAAAAATGTAAGATAGCATGAAAAGTTAAATTACTTAACATTTTTCCATCACTACGTAACTCCATACAACATGCATAATGCAATGGAATACGAGAGAGTAAACTGATATCTAACTCAAATGCAACAGAAAAAATGCAATACAATATGAGAAAGTAACCCAACTAACCTAACAGAGAAACCAGTATAATCACATGCACTCTGACAAACAACGTTTAAGATAGTTACACCAATGTTTTTGTTATCAAGATGTAGTTCCTAGATGTTTGTGTTGTAACGACAAGGGTTAAAAATGGTACCCCAAGAAAAGATAGATGCGAGGGGAATAATAGAGGATGAAAGTAGTCCCATGGAAAATATTTCGTGCACTACGACACAGTGTTTGACAACTCACTGTTGCATGCAAGTACCAATGTAGCATGCAGCCGAGCTTTTTTTAATGAAGGTAGATCGCGATGATCCACACGTCATTTGAGACAAGAATAAGCAATAACATCATAAAGATGGTTTTGTAGGACCAATTTTGATGTTTGAGGGTCATGCAAGTGATATAGGCTTTCAGCTGTATGCATGTTGTTTACAATTTTTGAAAGTTTTACAATTTTTTGGATTTTAAATGATTATAAGATTTTTTTTGAAAATTTTAGATTTTTTTTAAATTTTTAATTTTTACAAAATAAAATATAGAAAAGGAGATAAAGAATTCGCAAGACAATGCTAAAAGTGACCGTAAGGAAAAAAAATGCCCCAGGTAATAGAAAAGGCCATCGGAAAGGAAAAACATGCCCCAACATACCAAACACGTGTTGAAAATAATTATTTATTACAAATAATCACCGCGGCAAGTGTTAAAGGATTTTTAGAAGAAATATGATGGTCTCGATGCACTTTGAGAGTGAAAAACCCACCGCAGAAGGTAAAAATTAGCATATAAGCCACTGCGGCAAGTTATTTTACCACATTTGCTTACCATTTGACTATTGATTGGAGCTCTGACCTACTGGAGGAAATGGAAAGGATAGTGAATCGAAGGCACCATGTGGACCATGTGAGGGACTACCTAAATCTTCCAGTAAATGGACCACATGTAGACAATCATTCATTTTACCCTGGTGATTCAATTTTTTTAATTTTTAGCTAAAAATATGTATTTTATGCTAAATTAGCGAAACACTAGGATGGTGCATATGCTAGCGGAGCGTGGGTGCCTAGGCGCATATGGTAGCAATACTTTTGTATTTTTTATTTTTTTTGCCAGTATGGGCGTCAAGGCGTCTATGTTGGCCCATTATTTGATTTTTTGACATTTTTTTTGCGAGCATAGGCACCTAGGCACCTATATTGGCTCATTTTTTTAAATTTTTGACTTTTGTTTGCCAGCATGGGCACCTCGAAACCTATGTTGGCTCATTATTATGAATTTTTTAACATTTTTTTTCTAGCATGGGAGGATGGGCACCTATGTTGGCTCATTTTTTGATTTTTTGACATTTTTTGCTAGCATGGGCAACTATGTTGGCCTGGTTTTTTCATTTTTTTACGATTTTTCTTACAACATGGGCATCTATGTTGGTAGTGTTTTACTCTTTTTTAGATTTTTTACCACAACATGGGTACCTGGGCACCTATATTGGCAGTGTTTTTTATTTTTATGAGTTTTTGAATGCAACATGGGTGCCTGGGTGCCTATGTTGGTAGTGTCTTTTTTTAGTTTTTAACGGCGAGTGACCGTTCAGGTGCCTATGATGAGAATATGGCACTAGTGCACACAGGGGGTGCTTATGCATAAAAGACAATTTAAAATTAATTTTAGGAAAAAACTTAGTTTTTAGCAAACCCTACGTAGAAGAAAAAGGTGAATTATAGAGAAATTTAATGATGGAATAAAAGAATAACATGATAAACTAGACTTTTTAGAAGAAATTATATGATAGAATAGAAGATAGATTATAATAATTAACTTGATTAGCTTCAGAGATGTACTTGAATGTGTTAGGGGATATGGGAGCATTATGCACGACTTTAGACCTATGAGGCGATGTTTGGATGTCCCGACTAGATTATCTTAGAGATCACCCTAGAGGTGACAGGTTTATCATATATAGCTCGTATGCCACATATCACTTTCGATCATAGTTTGCTCACAACCTTAGCTGATAGATTGTGGAGTGTGAGTCAAACATTCTGACTCCCTATCGGTGAGATGAGTGTTACACTAGAGGATTTTGGGCAGATCCTATGAGTTCTGATTCAGGGTCATTTGGTTAACTACGATGCTCTCCCGAATTAGATTGAGTGTTATACAACCATGATATTTGGAGTGACTGATATCCCACGCTGAGGTATGTTAGTTTTTGTTAGGAGATGCATGGTCGATCCATGGCTAGGATGGGTCCCCGTATACTTATTAGCTCTTGTCAGTGGCATGTTGCTACCTGACAAGACCGGTGCATGATTCTCCCTAGGTCTTATTAGAGTGATCCACAGATTGATTTAGGGTAGAGTTTCCTATTGGGGTTGGGTTCAATGTATGTTGGCTCACTTATATTTTGATTTGCACTTTATAACCTATCATGGGCAGAGGACATTAGGCCCTGCTACTTTATTATAGATCTGGGCTTGGGGCCATATTACTATTAGATGTCTTTTAGGAGCCTTGATATGTGGTATGCATGCCAGTATAGAGATATTTTTGATATAGGACCCCAAATTAGGGTGGACTAATCTCATACGAGATTTTCAGAGGTAGCCCCACAACCTTGGGTATAATGGGTACTAATAGTAGATCCAAGGACTATACCAGACTATATAGCATGGTATACACTAGTGCTGCCATGTAGATTAGCTATTCCCCATGAGGCATTGGATGCAGCGACACAAAAGGAACATGATCTAGATCCACAGGTAAAGGCACAGGTATAGGCATAGACACATGTAAATGTAGTACAATACACGTGGGTATTAGTGCAGCAGGTACTACTATAACAACATATATTAGTACAACATTGGGTAGTGGTTTAGCCTCAAATGTTAGCACCATGAATGCCAATGCAGACACATTTATCACCCTTTCATGTGAGTGCATGACATATTCCACCATTAGGTGACAGAGATGACTGGGATGATGAGGATATTCCCGATATACAAGATATGCAGGATGATCCAGCTATGCCAGATATATAGGATATACAAGATGCACAGGATATGCAGGATATACAATATATGCATGATGTGTAGGCTATGCCAGATATACACGATATTTAGGATGTGCAAGCTAGGCTAGATATATAGGATATGCAAGATGTGTAAGCTAGTGGGTAGGTGGTTCCTTTACAGTAATAGTTATAGTAGGTGACAATCTTACATCTCTAGATGGCATTTAAGAGGGATCAAACAATTACAGAGAGAGCTCGGGCCCTCATGGAGAGAGATGAGGCCCTTACAAACGGGGATAAGATTTTGATAGAGCGAGATCAAGCCAGGATAGAGAGATTACATGCCCTGACAGAGACTAACTAAGTGATAGCAGATAGCATATAGCTATAAGAAAAGTGGGCTTAGGCTATAAAAGATAGGTTACAACTATAGAAAGATCTAAATTAATTTATAATAGAGAGGGATCATGATATAACAGATCAATCACAGTTACGGATAGAGATAGCTAGTATGAGGGCAGAGTGTGATACACTGTAGTAAATAGACACATATTTAAGGATGCAGTTTATGATTAGACATTGTGCTACTGTAGCAGGTGAGGCCACCAATTACTAGATATAGTACTACATGGCTGTTCTAGTTAAGCATATAGTTCTTGAGTATAATCATATAGTAGGTAGTATATCACAATCCAGATATCATAGACCATCATGATCAGTGTGATCCATAGAGGGTCCTTCAGGATAGCCAGCCTCAGAGTAGCAATGGGTCAGTTCATCCCATGTCATTTCAACATGATGTAGTTCAGCACGAGTTAGTTCAACATGATGCAACACCTTTTATACGTGTAGCACCTTGGTTGCCCCCGCCTAGTAGCATACTCGGACTAGGAAGCCCCAGCATAGGTGAGAGTCATGGTTGAATCTCTTATTGATGTACCAGATGTACTACTTTCCTTTTCGTGTATCACCACATGATAAAGGCATACTTTTATACAAATGCATATGTATTTTTTTATCATGCGTCCTGTTGAAGGTTGTTTTTTTGCATAGATGTCCATCATGACTTGTTATATCATATGTATATGGACACTTATATTTTTGATGATATATGATGATAAATGGATTACCAATGTATCACATGTTGTTTATGATATATCATGCTTAATCTATTTCTTTATGTTTATATCATAGGTTAGATTATGAAATAGCCTTAGCTAATATCATACTTGTATGTTTGATGAGATACTTTGAGTAAAACATGTTTATATTTTTATATTGGTGTGGGGGGGTAGATTTTTTATCACGTTCAACCCGTCTTAGCCCATTGATGATACAATATTTTATGATTAGATTTTACCATACATTTGTGATATAAACTTAGCATTGTTTTATATATGATGTATAGATATGATGTATAGATGTGATGGTTATATGTGATATGATGACGAAATTATAACATAATATATGAGTAAAAATTGACAAGAACAAGTTAGAAAAACCTAATCAAAGCAACACATTTATTTACAAGCATGCAACATAATATTAACTCATAGAAATGAAGTACATATTAAAGCAACATTCAATCTAAGTAGACAAGTGAATTCAATCTAAAACATACAACAAGAAAATCAATGCAGCTAAAAACCCTACAAACCAACAACTAAAAGTAAGCAAACTCCTACTTTGTTTTTGTGGGATATTTTTGTGAAATTTTCACTATTTTTGGTTTTATCTCTAAGAAAATTTTCTATTGTTTTGGAGTTTTCTATGAAACATACTTGAATGCTTTGGTTTTTCCAAGAAACACATCTGCATGTTTTGGGGTTTTTCTAAAATTTATACAAATCTTTTTGTTATTTTATCAACAATTTTTAAAAGCAAACATTCAAGGGAATTAAAGAAATGTGGATGCCCCCAGTATTATATTTGATGTACAAGGGCATACTACCATGTGTTATTTGCCAGAAGTGACACTGCGAAGTTTCCCCTAGCATGAGATGGGTTCATTCAAATTTGATTTCTCTACACTCAAAAGGTTAGATTAGCTAGATCAGAGAAAAGAAGGGTAGGCTCATAAGAGGCTCAGATGAAGGTAAAGACCAACTTAAGGAAAAAATTTCATACTCTTAAACCTGAAATGCTTGTGAACAATGGACCCTCCCTTGGCATCGAAACAGGTTTTCACCAAAGGACTTTTCTAAAGTGTCACCATTGTGTGGTTTTCATGATTGGACTCACCTATTTATTTATATTTTTATTTTTTTTATACTTTTTTTCTTTTCTTGATATATTGCAGAGACCCCATAATTAAGCATAGAAGTGATTAAGATGCATTGTGTTCATGGGTTCTCAAATCTCTAGGCCATATGCATGGGCTATCTTATAGGCACCTAAACCAAACTTGGTAACCAAAACATATGGTCCCACTCAATTGGGTTCAAATTTCCCTTTCTTTTCTTAGTCTTTATTAGTGTTCTTTTTATTCTCTTTTAACACCATGTCCCATACCTCAAATTTTTGAGGTATGACTCTTTTATTATAGCTTCTCTGCACTCGATCCTGATACATTTTAAGGTGATTAAGAGCACAAAGTATTTTCTCATCTAATATCTCTAACTTTGCTAGTCAAGCTACTATGTAGTCCTCCTTTTCATTCAGGTAGTTCCTTAGCTCAATGTGCAAAGAAGGGATCTTGATATCTAAAGGAAATACAGATTTAGTTGCAAATGCTAAGGATTATGGAGTTTCACCTGTGGGAGTGCGAATAGATGTTGTAAATGCCCAAAGGGAAGGGAGAATTTGTAAATTTTAATCATGACATATCTTATTAACCATCTTCTCCATAATGTGAATTATTTTTTTATTAGAAGCCTTGGCTTGCCAATTACCTTGAGGGTAATAGGGCATCGAAAACTTAAGGGAGACTTGAAAGCATTTGCAAAGTGCTTTCAAAGTTTTATTCTTGAATGAATTACCATTATCAGTTATAATAGCAGAGGGGATACCATATTGATAGATGATATGATTCATTATAAATTTAAAGATTTGGGGACCTTCTGTATAGGTAATAGGAAAAACCTCTACCTATTTTTTAAAGTACTTTGTGGCAGTTACAATGAGATTATGGCCATCTGAGGAGATAGGATTAAGTTTCCCTATTAGATTGAGACCCCAATTTGAGAACAGCCAGGTTGTTGTGATTGGTTGTAAGGATTGTGTCGGTGCATGTATCAAGTTTCCATATGTTTGAAAATCCACACACTTCTTCACATGCTGACAAAAATCATGCTCCATGATAGGCCAATAATAGCCTACCCTAATAATTTTCTTAGCAAGAACGATCCCATTAGTACGAGCCCCACATATTCCTTTGTGCACCTCTTTTAGTTCTTGGATAGATTCGTTTGAACTTAAACATTGCAACATATTCCTGTTGTATCCTCGGCAGAAGAGGGTGCCCCCAAGTATGGTATAACGGGCTATACTCTAGATAAGGGTGTTTTTTTCAACACGAGAAATCTTAGTGGGAAACGTTCCATCATGGATATAATTAAATATTTCAATGTAAAATGGAGAAAAGGGACCAACAATGTCACACGCAAAACAAAAGTCTAGTATTTCATATATCGGCATTCTTATGTTTTAAACAAAGAATGTCATATCATTATTCCCTGGTGGAATGGTCAGCATGGATCCCACTATAGTCATAGCGTTAGTTTCTTTGCTATGTATTCTGGGTAATCTTTCAAAGAATTCACCATCCTCTCGTATGGCAGGAGCTTCTCATCTTTTACCTTGTATTCATCTATGACATTTTTGATAATGAGAATTGAATCACCAATGCAACTGATCTATCTGATATCCCACTTTATATCTAGCTTCATCCCTACAGTGAGAGATTCATACTCCACTATAATATTCATGCATTGGAACTAAAGCTAGAACACTTAAGGAATCAACTCTCTCGTGGGATTGATTAACAAAACTCGGGAACTCGAACCATGAAAGGTAAAGGAGCCATCAAAGTATAGTTTCCAAATGATAGATTCTTCAAGGTAGATAGATGCATTTGGTAATTCTAGACTCAAGGGTTTGTTACCTAGTAGTGGAGCTTTGAATAGTTGATTTGCTAATACCTATCCCTTTACTGATTTTTTATGAATGTAATCAATGTCAAACTCACTTAATAAGATGATCCAATTGGCCATCTTTACAGTTAGTGTTGGTTTGGATAATATGTATTTTAGAGGGTCAATGTTTGAAATAAGCTTGATTTTGTTGTTGAGCATATAGTGGTGTAGCATCTAGAAAACAAACACTATGGAAAGGTAAGCCTTCTTGATCTGTGGATAATTGAGTTCATATGCTATTAATGTCCTACTCAAATAGTATACAACTTTTTCTCTTTGTTCTTTTTCATATTGGGCCAACACTTCCCCAATTGAGAAATGTAGAGCAGAGATGTATAGAAACAACGGTTCTCCTACCGTGGGGAGCATGAGAACATGGGTTATAGCCAAGTATTATTTTAGTAAAGAAACTTATTTTATTTATTCTGGCCCCTAGTTGAAATTAACATATTTCTTAAGAATATGTGTGAACATATGACACTTTTCTGCTAGCTATGAAATAAACCTTCTAATGGCCAGAATTTTCCCCTATAAGCTACACAACTCTCTAATATTCTTAGGAGGAGGCATTTCTATGATAGCCATGAATTTTTTAGGGTCCACCTCTATTCCTCTCGTTGACAAAATGAATCCTAGTAATTTCCCAGATAGCACACTGAAGACACATTTCTTCATGTTAAGGCGGACTTTGTAGTCCCTTAGACTCTAAAAAATACGTTGTAAAATTTTTGGGTGCTCCTCTTGAGTTGTATATTTAGCTAGTATATCATCTTCGTAATATTCCATAATGTCACTTATCATATCATGGAAGATTACAGTCATCACCCTTTAATATGTAGCACCTGCATTATTAAGGCCGAAGGGCATGACCTGGTAACAGAATGTACCACAAGGGGTTGAGAAATTTTTCTTGTGTTGATCTTCTTCTGCAATTTTTATCTAATTATAACCTAAGAAACCATCCATGAGCAACAACATCTCATAACCAGCTGTAGAATCGATGATCATGTTGATATTAGATAGAAATATTTATTTATATCTCTAAAATTAGTACACACTCTGATACCAACTAGATTTTTCTAAATGGGTACGATGTTAAAAATCCACTCTGAGTAGTCGATAGGCCTACTGAATCTTACTTCTAATAACATTTCTAGATCTACCTTTACTAGTAAGGCAATGTGGGGATGCATCTTTTAGAGCTTTTCTTTGATGGGCTTAACATCTAGATGCACAAATAGGTTATGTACCACTAATGTAGCATCAAGTCCTAGTATGCCAGCATAAGACCAAGTGAAGCTGTTTGCATAATCTCTCAAGAGTCATGTAAATGTTTTTTGTTATTTAGCTGAGAGTGAAGCTCCCAACTTAACTATCCTCAACATCTCCTCCGTGTCAATGTTAAAATCTATCCTATCTTCCACTAGTAGATTTGACTTGTCCCCCATACACATAGGATCGGGAGGGAGATTGAGATCCTCCACTTCAAAAATTGGTTCAGGGAGGTTGTCTTCATCTTTATATGGGTACACTATTTTTTGATAGCTTGTTCTGCTTGTTTATCCACAAGTGCCTCAAAGTGGTTTTCATTATAGGACCTCCCTTTTCTATTTCTGCAAGGCTTTTGTTTGGAAATTTTTCCCTTGCTCAATTTTTAGTTAAGTGTCCACATAACTCTACCTCCTCTTTGAAGTGCACACACATATTAAGATGAATGGATAACCCCTTTTTATGATCATCTCTTGCTATGTTATCTCTGATGCCCAAGAACTCACCAATAGCCTCATCATTCTAAAACATGTCAATAGGTACGTGTTGTTGTTGATCCCAATTCACAAGTGATGGGTAGATGAGAGTTAATGTATTGGTTATAAGGGTGATAGAGGGTATGACAGGGGTTATGGTAAGGATATCCATGATAGAGAATAGGTTCATAGAGGTGAGGTATTCATAGAGACTACATCAGGAATCTGTTTCACTTTCATTTTAAGAAAACATATCCTCACTCTCAAAAGATGCATACTCATTTTCTTAAGGGTGAGACTCATACAAATAGATTCCTACACCCGATTTACCCAGTATACGACACTATATTGGAATATATTCTAACAGACCTTACTCGTAGCAGCCACAACTACATCCTTGATATCTCATAGTAAGCATGATTCTATTTGGAATAGCATAACTAGCTAACTTGTAATGTAAAGCCATTTCATCATCTTGAGGATGAAATATAATTTTGTTGAGGATTATTTCATTTTTTAGTAAGCCACCTGAAATGAAAGTGTCGAGAGGAAAATTCTCCCTTGATCTTTGGAATTTGTAGCATGGTCTGCCACGTGCTTGGGCTGATAGTAGACTATTTTTAATCATAAGGGCTTGCTTAATATTATACACTCCACAAACATTGTTTATGACCTTCTTCTACCATGTAGAAAAAGGAAATTCCAAGGTAGTCGTACCATTTTCACTGAGATTTAGGGTGTTTAGATCCACTCGTGAAGCGAGGGCCTCCGACTGAACACGGACAAAAATTTATGTAGAGGGACACTCATAGATAGTGGGAAAGTAACCTAATAATGCTCTGTAATGAGAAAATGGTTGGGGATCCCCTTGTATAGTAAGTTTTTTTCCTTCATACTACAAATTTAAACATTGATGATACATAGCTAGCACGACTTGCATGGTATGAATCCAAGGGAAACTGAGCAAGATGTTGTAAGGGAGCTCTAGGTCCAAGACATGGAACTTTGTATCATGAGTTATGGGACCCCCTTCTAATGAGAAAGTGATCATTCCAGCTAATTTTCATTTTTCATTATCATATGCTTTTATGGTGATGACTTGTTTTTCCAAATCAGCTTCTGTGTAGCCTAGTTTACAAACTAGTTTAAGAGTACAAATATTAAGACCCGATCCTCCATCCACAAGAACTCTCTTGACCTTACTACACTTGAATATTACCTCAATATGTAAGGGTAAGTTATGGGAAGGATTTTAAGTTAAGAATTCTGTCGGACTAAATGTTATGTGTCTTACAGTACTGATTTACACTACCATTGCTCGTAAATGCATAGAGTCAATATCAATAGATAATCCTGATCCCTTTAGGGTTTTGCAAAGTATGTCTTTATGGACGTTATAAATCTTTAGAAGGTATAATATTGAAATCTTAGTTGTAGCCATTTTTAGTTGATCTAACACATCATAATGACTCTCTTGAGGAGAAGGGGGAGTAGGTTCCAAGATAACAAGGTGAGCCCGTTGTGTTTCCATGACACATTCTCTTATATTAATTCTGATTGTATTCATTTTCTCAACAAATGGATCAACATAAACTATCAAGGAATCAAAATGGTCTTTGTCGGACACGTAGTTAGCATTCTTATTCTAAGATGATTGTCCATGATCCATCTTTTCCCTTTCATCGTGATTGGGAAAAGGTTCCTTGAAGATACCTAATTTTATGTTTAAATACTTGGTTGTGGAAACGGAGTCTACTTCTATATCACCAATGTCAACTAGGTCTTGAATGTAATGTTTTAATCTTAAGCACGTGTTAGTTTTATGATCCTTTACACTGTGAAATTCAAAAAAAATATTATCCCTAAACCATGATGGTTTAGGTGCATCATCTCCATAGGTTTGTGTTTTAGGGTATTTAACCATGTTAACGGCCTCTAACTACTTTAGTATGGATGATATTGATTCAAATAGAGGTGTGAAAGTATGAAATTTATACTCCATAAGTGGATTTTCTTTTGCAAGATTTAAAGGTGTGTGGTTTTGAACGACCTGTACCCACTTATAATCTACTATCCCATAACTAACGACATTCTTGTTTCTGTTAGGAACAAACTTTGTTTTATCATTAGATTTAGAATCATCATGATCACAGGAGACAGGTTTAAGAATCCCCCTAGCTAACAATGTTTTTTCAATTTGACTCCGTTTTTTATTACCTCTTCAAATGTGTTGCCACAATACATTTTCAAGTAGAACGTAATGTCTAGATTGAGGTTGGGAAGAAATATGCCTATTAACTATTTTTTGGGTATGGAACAAGGAAAGCGGCTAGCTAATCCTCTCCATTATTGTAAAAATGTAGCAAAGTTTTCGTTATTTCATTGTTTCACATTGCCAAGATCCAACATGGTGACATTGTTTTCTATATTAAAAGAAAAGTGTCGTACGAAACGTTCTGCTAGGTATGGCCATGTTTATATGGATCCCTTGAGGATGTGCAAAAACCATTATAGTGTCATTGCTCCTAAACTACATGGAAAGAGGCACATATGATACTTGTTGTTGAATGCCACCTCTTGACATGCTATATAAAAATCATTAATATGGTCATGAGGGTCACCTTTTCCTTTATACTTATCAAATTTTGGAAAATGAAATTTTCTTAGGAAATGTACCTATAGCATGGATTTGTCAAATTGGTAGGGAAATAACTCATTGAAATGATATTTCTTGTTATTGTTACTAGTTTGGCCCTCTTATAATGCTTGCGGGGTGTTCTTCATAGTTGACCACTCTTGGTTGAAAATCAGATCTTGTGTGGGTGGCGTAGGTCTATACATAGGATTAAATTTAGGTGTATTCCCACCCCTACTTGTTATGAGAATATCTTCATAAGGATATATTTGTGCCTCCCGTCAAGGAGTGTGTATTAGGAACTCATGAAACGAAGCCTTATATTTTTCCTTTGGTATGGCTTGTTTCAAAACTTTAGGTTGTTCCCTTTGTATATGAGATGTAAAACATACCAAGTGGCGAGTGAGGGCTTCGGCCTGTTTCTCTATCTTCACCTCTTGAATAGGTATATCATGATTATTTTCATTCGGGGGAGGTTGTGCATGATGAACATATTCCTTGTTGTCTTCACAATGTATTCTACTAACATGTATCTGATAATCTCCATCATATTCAAATGGTACCTCCTCATTATTATATGGTACAGAAGTAGAGGCATTACTTGGATTTAAAATTCCATTGATGGTATAATGAGGTCAGTCTACTTGCTCTTCTCCATGAACCATTCCAAAAATGAGAGAAGGGTCTACTTTCAAAGGTAACTTAGCTCCTAGTTCCATAACATGCATAAGAACCTCATGTTTGTTTTCAAAAATGTAAACATCAAAATTAGTAGAACGATGTTATAGATTCATACAAGGAGATTCCTCTTCTCCACCACTATGGTAAACCATGATATTATCCTCTAAAATAGGATTTTCACCTTCAAATATATCAGCTTCTAATCTTCTGGATCCCATTTTTGTAGTAGACATACTTGAAATAGGAGGTACAATGTGACAGACTTCCATTAAGGTTTCCTAAAAAAGGACCTTAGTCAAATTTTGACAGCGTAATGATGATAATGTTGTCTCAAATAATGGTGACTATAGAATAGCCACAAATCCACTAGGTCAATGTGACTTAAAAACCAAAGAATAAACACTAATTCAATCAAGAAATATTATATACGACACAAGCCTATCTTAAATAATACAATGATATACAACACTCAAAAATTAGTCACACCAAATAGTTTATTCCCTAAGATTTGTCTAGATAGGTTTGCAACCAAATAGTGACAACACAATACCACCAGCTAGGTTAAGTTTGCAACAAACAAATCCTAAATGATAAGGAAATGTTGATGAGATCTTCTAACATGGTATACTAAAAACCAGTTTTTAAACACTAACAAAGTCTAGGTCTTGTAAAATGGATGATAATAATGTGAGTAGCATAATGACACTATTTGGACAAGTGAACCAAGCTTTTGGGAAAGCAATATTTTTAGTGTCAAAATGATGTTATCGCAATGTAGGAATGTATCCTCAAGACTCACAAAAATCAAGACAAAGTTAGGATGTAAAAACTATGTCTAAGTATAACAAGAATTTTCTAAGCATGCAGACAACATAACTCTACAATATAGAGATTTAGGCCTAATTTCACAATGGAAATAATACGTAAATATCTCAAATGTATGGCTACAATGTGGGCAGCGTAACAACTCAAAATAATCCAAGGATGAAATTACCTAACTACAATGATAATAAGTCTAAAATATGGGTCTTTGAGACAAGGGGGCCTACTAGATCGTGAGTATGTACTATGCACACTTTCAACACTTGTGCTTTGGCATTGCAACCTAGTCACACAAGTAGAATATAAAATTGGTGGACACGTGATATCTAGCGGTATATAGTATATGTTGTTTTCTTTTGTCCAAAAATGGGCAATAATCAAAAAAAGGTGTAGACCAAATGGTGTTCAAATAAACTTGGTGTTATTTTGGAAAAATATTTCCTTGTCTTAGGACAAGTGAATAACTAGGAAAAAATGACACTATGTAGATTTCATGATGAAATGTCACACAGTTTCAACTTTAAGATATTATTTCCCTTGTTTGAAAAACTAGAGTTTGAATCTAACAAATTTGTCACTTTGTGAGAGATCTCAAGTATAACAACTAAGACAAAAATAATGGCTCCAAGATGGCAAGCTTCCTAGGTGGTTCTCTCTTTAGGTGTCACAAGATATTTATGGCGAGCTCGATTCACCCAAAAAATTTCATTGACTAATTTAGGAGTATCTCAGCTTTAATTTACTCTCTTCATTATAATTAGCATTGAAGTGCATTTAGTTATACTTATATCGGGGTCGCAATATGGATATCTTTGAATCTAATCTCACCAAGGCGTACTAATCAAGTCGACAATGTGGAGAACTTTCCGGTTTCATTCACAAGGTTCCCTCTTGCGTGAACTACTTTAGGGTTCATAGGACCACCCCCATTTTTGTAGCTTAAGGATTATGCCAAAGGGGTCATGTCCTAGTTAAGAAGACGAGCCATAGCTCTTAACCGAAACTTGTAATACAGTGTTTTGAATGGTTTGTTAGTGTATATTTTTATCTTTTTAGACCACCAATGACAACCTACAACACACGTGAATGTTAGAAAAATGCTCTAGGTCCTCCTTTCTTTGACCAACGTTAGGTCCTTCACACCAATGGTTAGTAGTTCAACAAGATTCACAATATCATAAAAATATGATAATGAAAAATGATTGCAAATAAACTAACTACTATCAAATTTTGTAAAAAACAAGGTTTATTCCCAATTAATCCAAGTGCTTCTTAATGAAAGACTAAAATTTCTTTTGATTCCCAAGATCACACTAGGTGTAAGGGAAGAGTATACAGAAATTTTAGCCTTGGTTTTTTTATTATCAAATGGAAAAGCTCTTAAACTAAAAGATCAAGCATATTTCAAAACATGCAAGTTTGTTCCCTTAAGCAAAAATGAAGGACGATTGTTCCTAATTAATACCAAGAAGTAAAAAGTGGTTTAGGGGTGTTTTTTATTCCCAATATCACACTAGGTGCAAGAGAAGAGCATACACAACCCTATTTCAAACTCAAAACAAAGTATGAAAACATATCATCTATCAAACCCTAAGCTAATTTTGTTAGAAATATTGTTCTAAAATCAATAAATCCACAAAATCAGTATCTAAAAACCTTTAAAAACTGACATGAATAATAAAATAGAAATTCTGGAATTTAAAAATTGATGCATAGGCACCCCTCTTAGTGCACAGGCACTCACAATCATGCACAGGAACCCCTATGTGATTTTTCACACAATCAATGATGCATGAGAGCTTCCAGTAAGACACATGCACTCTCAGTCATGCGCAAGGAATTTTTGCACTCAAAACCAAAAATTTAGTGTATGCACAGGTGCTCACAATCATACACAGGTGCTCACATTCATGCGCAAGTGCCCCACTGTCACTTTTCACACAGTCAATGATGCATGGGTGCTTCCAGTGAGGCACAGACACTCTCCGTCATACACGGGGAATTTTTCACTCATAACCAAAAATTCATTTTATGTACAGGACCTCACACTCATGCATAGGTGCCTTTTTCCTGTAGGTGGTCAAAAATCAAAGTTTTGGAGGAAATTTCTTGAAAAAATGTTCAATCTTTAGAATTTTGGGTCAATTTTAACAGGGCTTTGCCTCCTTATATCCTGCAATGAACATGAAAACACAATTTATACCACTAATCTAGTTGAAACAACTTTTGAAAATGAAAATTGATCTATAAAACTTTGAAAATTACTCTAAAACTTTGAAATTAGTCTAAAAATATTGAGAAATTAATCTAAAAATATTGAAAGTAAACTACAAAACTTGAAATTAATCTAGGAAACTTGAAACTAATCTAAAACTTGAAATGAAAAAATTTGAAACTAAGTTAAAAAGATTTAAAAATTGAATTCAACTGGGTATTTTCCCACCGGGCATGTCAAATGAAAGCACCCCAAACACTACAAAGAAAATAACAAAGCTAAACAATGAAGGATAACACCATTTCCACCTAATGAGCTAGGGCTCTAAGTCTAGGAATGTAACATTAAGATAGAAGCTAAAAGGAATGCCTAACTAGTATGAAAACAATGAAATATCTAATTAAATATGCCTACTAATATGCTTGAATTACCTAACATGGGCCTAAATAGACCTAAGGGGCAATCAAATAGTTATGGTTGCTACTCTAAACAATGGTGAAATGACCTCTCCAAATGACTTGTTAATTTACTTTAGATTATTCATCTATTGACCTTGTTGAAGGTTTTAAGCAAGGATTGAGCTTGGCTATGAATCATATGTATTATATGAGATGCAAATCAAAGTATCATGTAAAGTATAAAGAAATGAGGTGCACTCTTTTTATAGTTTTCCTTTTAGGAAAAACTTGTATTTGGGTGCATGTGGGACTAAAATCCCCAAATTAGATTAGAATTGTTAATCGTGATTCGGCCTTACTAATCAAAATTAGTGAATTCCCAAGTCATTAAGAGGTATGAAGCCTTAATGAACTTCTTATGGTCAACTAGGAGGCTAGGATAATATTTTGAAGCTTGTTGAGACATTCTAGAGGTGAATGGGGTGAGTTTGAGTTGTTGGAAGAGGGGTTTGAGTCAATACTAGGGAATATTGACCAATCAAGGGGAAAATAGGCTTAATTATCTTATAAATGCTAATTATCTATTTTGAAGAGGGTTTTGGCTTACGATTAATCATAAAGTGGAATCCTGAATGCAAAAAAGGTTTGGTGATCAATAAATTTCTTGTTAATTGACAAAATTGATATGATACGTTAGTAAGTTGGTGAAAACCACTAATTATAATGGATTTGGAAAGAATGAAAGTGATTTGTGTGTGTTTTGGAAATAAGATTGCAAAAGTGGAATTTATTTTCTACAGTTCCTTATGTGCTACAAGATAGGAATTATCATCCCAAATAATTGGATGATGTCTACCTAAGAGAGGACATGTTTAACTAATGGATGATATATTTTTTATAGTTATAATTTATTATGATGGTGCATGAAACTATGTTATACATATTATGTCATCTTCCAATATGTCATTTTCCTATTGTTGATATTTTATAATATCTCACCTACAAAAGGCTATATAAAAATTCATTATAACTTAATAAATTATTTGGCATTCTCATAAGCTAATATTAAAAATATCTTGTCAAGACCACTCAAATGGTTACTAAATCAACTACACATTGAATCTAGAGTAGTTCTTACTAAAATTTTGAATCACTTGGCTACTTCAAATATTTTATATTAATCCATCTATGATAATGCAAATATCATAGAACTATTACTTAGCAAGAGGAAATTAATTCCTAATATTGCACAAAGGTTTCAAAAAATAAAGGGTTAGGTCACATAGCTAAGGTAGGCCACATCTCACTAATAATACACTAGATACATTATATAATACGTAGTTATCACACTATCTTTGTGTGAATATAGAGGAGGGGCCCCCTAGGGGATTTCTTAACTATACACACTTGCACAAGCACTTAGGAAAACTACATGAGGATCATATGTAGTGTACTACTTATATTACTTCAATAGTTGGAAGTCTTACTATCAAGGTTAGTCCCACCTCAAACACACACACTTAATTTATCCTTTAATTTTTAATAATATACTAAAGGGTTTTATAGGTTTGTAGGGTTCCTACTTTGTTACAGGTCATCCCAAAGCTATGTGAGAAAGAGTGCCATACAACATGCATCATTTCCATGAAATAAAATAACATAGAGTTACAGACGAAGAATATCACATGACATGAAACAATATAATTCCAAGAGTGGATCATACGTCTCTTTCATAAACCATACATATTCTATATGTATCCACACATGCTAAATTTCTAAATCAATAACTTCGAATGAAAAATACATAATTCCAGATATTCTTGTTCTACTGCCCTCCACATCCATATCATTCTTTAATCATTCTGAATAGTTAAGTGTATATCACCTCTCATTTTTTAACAAGTGCTTTTTATTTATCAAACATTTCAATCATTTCATGTTTGAATGCATTGTTTTGGTCCTATATAATTGATGTTGGAAGTTCATTAGATCATAATAATCCACTTTTTGGTGACCCTTTCATCCTTCTTATTATTGTGCGTTAACAACACCTTGAAACTAATTAGGGTGTAAATAATTTTTTACTCCTCATTCGGAACATACTACAAAATGGAAAAAAAATTAAAAATAACTACTAATATAAATTTCCTTAACACCATCTAGAATTATCACTCCCTTTTTTTTGTGGCTATCATAGTAAATAAAATAATGTTATTGATCTACTACAATGGTGGTGTGTGTTATAGGGATACATGCATCGTCATATTTTCCTAGATTAGTTATCTCTTCCAACAAAAGTAGATAAAAATGAACTTGACCTACCTTTATACTTTCTAAGTTTCTTGTTGCCACTCTTATTTCCATTTTTTATATATTTTTTCATGGTGGTCTAGTTCCTTCTAGATGGTTCCTCATCTTACCACTCTTCCTTATTTCTCAATTCACTCATTAAATGCTCCAAACAATTATGTTATATAAAATTTTCATTTCCCATGCCCTGTCAAAATCTGGTAGCTAAGGATTATTTTTTCTTTGGGTCCTTGCAAGTTAATTTTTTAGGTACTTTGTTATACATTTCCATGTGTCATCCTTTCTTCTGTTGATGTCATGTGTCCACATGAAGTTAGACATCATAATATTCATATTTTCTTTTTCACGTGTTCTATCAACTATCCAATCCACATTGTTCCACCACATTTGTTCATCCTCAACTCTATGTTCCATATGTTTGAAATTCTTCTTCATTCATTGCATTCAACACTATTGTAAGAAAATTTTTCACACTCCTCTTCCAATATTTCACACACATCAATGTATCAAAAATTTTTGTAACCTCCTCCACACCCTTTAGATTCATGTCCTTACTCAAATAATATGCATTCTGCTATGTGTTCCTTTCATGTCAAACATCATTGAAAAATTAGTATTATTATTTCTCCCAATACCCACATGTGTGATCATACGACAAAATCATATTTTACAAACCTTGTGTACCATAAAATACAACATAGATACTGTATGAAAACATTTACACTCTTCCACAATTTATCCAAATCATTGTTTTCTACCATTGTTCTCTTCCTCTACTCACCAACATTTTTTCACACCCGAAATTCACCAAATCCCAAATTTGTGAAATATTTCTTTAATCTTAGTATGTTCATGTATCATAAACCCAAGATACTTAAAATTTGATGTCAGAATTAAGTAGATTGAGTGAGTGGTAAAACCAGCCTTTGTACTAATGAAGATTATGGTCCTAACTTCCTTATTACATTATCCTTATTTTTTCCTTCATGCATCCTTCCTCTCTTTGAACTCTTTTTCATAGTTATGTTGTGATTTATCCATAGGGGGTTCACTTAGTAAAGGTATGGTATAGCACATCTGTTCAAATGGTATTAAATAATAATCTTAATGTTATTTTTTACCTCTAATTACTCAAATGATAATACCCCCTACTGTTATATTGTTATTATGAAAATACCCATTCTTTTATCATGTACCTTACTTACCCATTTTTCCATTACAACTTCATTTACCCCTTCTTATTTCTACCCTAATATATGAAACATAAAGTATATCATGTTTTTGACTCAATGACTATTTTCTTAATACACTTTCTCTAGAAAGAGAGTTGAAGTCATTCAAGACCTATTACTAATTACTTTAATGTTAATCTTTAATAATTTATCAATATTTCTTAAAATAATTAAGATATTGAAGTAATATCATTTGTGTTGAAAAGCATAATTAATGCCATTTTTCTACCATATTATTACTTCTTCATTAAGAACGTCCTAATTGAGATTTCCTTATTCAAAATAATATTATAATATAACTTTTATGAACACACACTTTTTACAATTTTAAGGTCTTTAGTGTAGAAAATAAGGTTCAAATGTTTTTTTTATATTAAAATTTACCCTACATCTCCTCTATCCCATCTCTCTAATGTACCCCCAATTCCTAATTCAAAATATTAATTAATTAAATCCTTTCATGCCCTTGTTTATATCAGTATAATGAATTTGATTTTATCAATTTTAATTACCTCAATATGAATGAATCTACTAGGATATTTCCTAGCTAATGAGCCCCCGTGGATTTATCCATGATATCCTCTACACACTTGTGGGTATAGAACCACCATAGATGGACCACATCATCTATAGGTTTCTATGTCTTCCTTCTTTTTGAGCTCTAGCTTAACCTTATATGTCATCGGTTCATACGTATAGCTTTCCTTTCTTATCTTCATCTACACCCATAGAATCACTCGGCTCTAATCCTATTGCATCCATTGTTTACATTTTTTTCTCTTGATCTTGAACTAAATTTAATTTGTTTTCATTTTCATGAGCATTCCTTTCACATTATCTTCTTCCTTTCCTCCCTATATTGAGCCATGTTAAGTCACAAATCATCCATCTTTTCCGAACTATGATACCCATACCAATACCTAACCTACATAATAACAAGTTATGATTTTCTTGTCCACATATTCTCTCCTCTTTTCATGGCTCTGTAGCTATCTTCTACTATTTTATATGCCATCTCTTTATATCCTTTTTATATGCACTTCTCCTTGCATCATGGGTTCCTTTTTTGTTATGGGAATTCATTCCTTTCCTTCATCTTGTAGTTTATTCATGTTACTACTGTTATCATTACTTGTATGGTCCTCTTCATGTATTTATTTGAGATCTACATGGATATTTCCCTTCTCTATTTCTTTCCTTGGTTTACTACACAATATTATTATTTCCTTTACCAGCCGCTCCTTTTCTAATGCTTCCTTCAAATAAAATTATTATTCCTTCTTTCCTTTTATTTGCAATAGGAATTTCTCTCTATGCATTCCCTCACCTACAAAAAATTATCATTCAATAGGAGTTACCATATCTATGTTCTCATCAACAATTAGTTACAAAATCTCACCTCGCTTCTCCAATCCATGGGATTCTCATAACTATATCCAATATTAGTCTATCACCTCAAATTTCAATACCAAGTTATCTCTTGAGCGCTCATGGTCTTTAATGACCATATTATCTTTAACGCCCTCTTTTGCTTTTGGTTCAATACTCCCATGTACTTCAATATTTATAAATTTCACCTTCCATCCCATTCCTTCTTGCATTATCTTTTTATACACCACCAAGCACTCTTAGGTGACTCCATATTATCCCTATAAAAAACACTCAACTCATGAGCTTACCCTATCCTCCCGATGTTATGGAAAAAATTACTTGTATATTATTAGGCATGTTCTATAATTTTCTCCCTTATGCACTAACATGTAGCATTTGTACTCTACATCTTAGTCCTTCAATGGTAATAGAAAAGAACATTGATTATCCTTGAGCATCCTCATAGTGTTCTCTCTTCTATCATACATAATTTCACGATCATATTTCCATAGTCTCCCTAACAAGACGTGACAAGTTTTCGTTAGTAGGATTTCATACAATACTTGATTTTTGAACCTTATGATCTTTATCTCTACCTTGCATTGATCTCGTATAATTCCTTCTCAATCTTCCACTAGCTAGATTAGTTTATATGGATTGGGATGTTTTTTGCACCTCAATCCCAAATAATGCACCATTTCCTTTTCTACTAAGTTTTTCGTTCTTCTGTTATGAACCGCCACCAAGAAACATTTATCCTTGGTTTTACACCTTATGCACAATATATTTAACATTTCTTCTCGTGAAACTTCCTTTACAATCTTGGGAACCTTTCCTTCCTTTAGGTGATCTTCTATCTTTCATGTGTTTCTTATCTTCCTTCACTATATGCTTTGTGTTCGATTTCTTTCACACTTTTGGCTATCTCCATGTCATGTGTTATGATATTCAACATCTTAATGCCCAATATCTCCACATGTATAACATTGTCCATTGAACACTAGTCATTAGCATTTTATCATAAAGAGACTTTTCCCTTTTCCTTCAATGTTTTGTTTTACATCACTTATGCACTCCCTTAGTAGTGCTTACTACACTATTAAATCCTCATTGAGTATTATCTTCTCTTGAGCATTTATGCTATGTGTCAGATTTTCTTCTTCCTTTGAGGCATACTGGTATTCTTTCTCTATAGTTTTTATGCACATAAAACTCAACTCCTCCTACAGTTATAACTTGAAGGCATTAATATACCTTTTGACATTCTTTTAATTGACTTCCACGTATCCATATCTAATCAATATCTAGTAGAATTCATCATTTTAGACCTTCGCTAATATTTCTTGATGCAGACATTGTAATATTTGAAAAAATGCAATTTGGTAGTCTTCTACAAGGAACTTACTTTTCATCTTGGTCACCATTATATCCTAGCACATATTTTTGTCTTTTCCTCTTCTTCAATGTTCATTTTGGATCTCTTTGTATGATAAGGCTACATGTTCCTTCAGTTTTAGCTACCTTCACTCTCTGTAGATCATAATTGATTTCTTTGAACTCTATGTACTCCTCTATGCTTGTGATCCGGTTCACCATTTCTTCTAGTTTTATCCTTCCTGAGAAACATCAATCCTCCATCTATGGTTCTCTCCTAACTTGAGAGATTATGCTCAATAACCACACTTCACTAGCTCCTATAGATTCTTCATCTCCCACTTCATCATCACTATGATAATTTTGAGTGATGAAGCATCTTTCTCGATCTTCTTTAACAACTTTTACCTTGGTCATCACACCCCTGAGTGCATTCATGACTTACTCTTACACACCCATGACTTTGTTATTTTTTCTAACTCTATTATCAACTCTTTTGAGTGGCATTATCACTTCTTGACCAGTTACCTCATGTTCACTACTCTACCAATGTAGTGCTTCACAAATCTCTCAATTCTTCCTTACATAGTTATCTTGTTTTGATATCAAATTTGGAATGAGAAAGCTAGTTATTTAGTAGAAATTTTGGAATACGTAATAACATCAACACTTAAAATCAACATATTTCTATTGATATAAATTGAATTAACAACATATAAAATGATCACTCTCTTTAATGGAGTTGTTACAATAAATAAACAAGCTTATTGAGCTATTATAGAGGCGGTGTACATGTTCTAAGGATAATTTTAGGATCCTTCTATTTTTTTGTGTGCCTCATCTCTCTTCTCCCAAAAGTCCTTGAAATGACAAACTTGGCTTATCTTTAAAATTTCCCATTCATTCTCTTCTTTCTTATTAAAAATATGTTCATGGAAGGCTAATTCCTTCTAGATGTTTCCTCATTGTCTGGCTATTCATGATATGAATATTGATTCATTAAATTCTTTAAAAAACCATGTCATCCATATTTTCCATAGCTTGTTCCATGTCAAACCTAGTAGTTGAGGATAATTTGTCCTTTGAGCTAATTTGTCGAGTACTTTTTCATAGTCCATCTATCCTCCTTGGTTATACTAATGACATGTGTTCATGGGTAGTTAGCCTTCATCAAATCCACAAAATCTGTTGCCTGTGCACATGTATTAAAAACTGGGCTAGGTAAATGCACACTCAAAGCAACAAGATCAAACGATGCCAATAGGTAAGGGAGATGACCCAGTCCCTGTGCATTACCTAGTACCCAGGAAGGTATTTATGAATTTAGCAACTAACAATTGAAAATTAAAATTTCAAAAATCAATTGAAAAGTTATTACTGTTAATATATAAATTTACCATTTCTATGCAACTCGAGGACCCCTATTGTTACATTATATGATCTCAAATATTAAAAAAGTGACTTCCAACAATATAAATACTAAATAATAGATGTTATATAAAATATGTAAGACATATTTATATCAGGTGTAAATGTAGAACCAACATGTCAACATCATTTAAATCACTAGTGATATTATTAAAATTGAAAAACCCATTTACAAGTTTGAAAATATCAAATCATCTTTATCAAAGGTACTTGCATTAACATATATAAAAGATTTGTTTTAAATATTAAGTACAAAATCTATTGCAATAGAAGCATAAATTAATTATTTTCAAATACATATCCCCAAACAAGCATCTCCCTTGCCGCCAATTTCCATCCCAACTGTTGTAATAACTACACATTGACAAAATAAATACATACCCTTGTAAGGCTCAAGAAACTGATTAAAAATGCATTTAATGGAAAAAACAGATTCAGATTTAGTCGTTGGATTTAAAATCTCATGATTCAAAATAGATGTAGAAGTGAAGTATATAGAGGGTTGTAATGTAAATATGTTTGTAAATAAAACATGTTATTGAGCTCTTATTTAAGACACTATACATTTATAGCCTGCACCTCAACTATCACCTAAAAACTCTTACCTTTAAAGTAAGCATAGAGTGGATCGTGTACATTTTCATCAAATGGTTTTACTTTCTAGTAGAATGAAACGTATAATCAAGAGATTGTGGAATATTACTGAAATATGAAATTTTCATTGCATTTTGTTAACCATACTATATTCCAATGTTATTTCTATAAGTTTCATTGATTTGACTCAATTCTTCATGTAAATTTGTAGGTTGCAGTTTCCATCATGAGGAGAAAACCACTTAAGAGAGAAAGGCCTGCAAGTTCTAAAAAGGGGGAGCAATATTTCCACCAAGCGAAGCAGAAGAAGATTTCATTTCTATCCCAGCACCTCAAAATCCAAATGTCCAAGTTACGAGAGGGGCTTCGACAAAAAATACAGAATTAGAAGAGATTGGGATAAATCCACCATGAAGAATGCTATGAAGGATGTTGAAGAAAATGGATCCTCTGTAAATGCAGCTACTATTAAGTGGGGTTTATCAGCAAGCACACTTTCTTCTTGGAGTAAGGGTACCACCATCACCAAGATAAAGGGGCCACCGAAAATTCTTACTCAAGAGGAAGACCTTGAGTTGGTGCAATTTTGTTATGAAATGGCTGACTTGGGTCATGGAGTAGAAATCATACAACTTAAAGCATATGTGGCTTCAATTTGTGAAACTAGGTCCGCCCATTTCATAGATGTCATGCATCGTAAGTCATGGTGGGCTGGTTTCAAAAAAATACACCCACAAATCAAATTGAGAACAACAAAAGGCCTTGACAGGGGTATAGCATTATGTCTAAGGCCCACAATTGTCAAATTTTTTTACTTGAATTTGTCTAATATTTATAAGGTTAACACATATGGCCTAAGTAGAATATGAAATTGTGACGAAACGGGTTTACAAGTAGGAAGGAATTGTGGTATGAGAGTTCTTGCTAGAAGGGGTAGTAGAAGTGTCTCATACATCATCCCAAAGAGTAGGGAGTGGATTACTATATTGTGTTGTGTGAATTCTACTGGACAAAGCATTCCTAGTTTCTATCTTTTCAAGGGGGAGAAACAATTACAAAATTACATTGTATGTTGTGAACCTGGAGATTGCATGGTAGCACAACCTCATGCATGGATGACTAAGGAGTTGTTCATGAAATTGCTACATCACTTTACAAAATCTATACCTAGTGTTGTCTCTCCAAGAAATAGGCGTTTACTTAAATTTGATGGTCATGGTTCTCATGTCTCTTTAGGAACAATTGAAGAGGCAGGGAGTTTGGGGATATATTTGTTGACATTACCTACACACACTTCTCATAAATTGCAGCCATTAGATGTGAGTGTATTTTCTCCTTTCAAAACTTACTTCAAAGAGGAGAGGCACAAATTGACATTGTAAAAACATGGGATAGATGTCAACAAAGTAGAATTAGCTACATTGGGGAGTAAGGTGTTCCGAAGGGACCTTTCCCCTGAAAACATTCAAGCATGATTCAAGAGAATAGGGATATGGCCTCTAAATCCAAATTCCTTAGATAAAGACATGGGACCTAGTAAAGCATTTGACACATTTGTTCATGATGAATCTTATGCAGCAGAAAACATGATGAGCCTATCTAGATCTGATTTGGAGGTGCCAAGTAATGGGAAGGAAAATATAGATGATGATATTGTTTTTAACACACAACCAAATCAAGAATTGCATGATCAACATATTCAAATTAACGTCGGTGCCTCTGTTCATCAATAATCAACCATTGAAATTGGAGAGAGCCAATCTGATGATTCATTAACTTTGCCAACCTAAGATATCCCCCCTAATTGGATGAAAGAAGCTTCTCTTAATCTTGGTGTCAATATAAACTACACTGATGAAGATGTCAGCCTTTATATGCCCTCATAACCAACACTACTTAATGAGTCTTAATTGGCTCACTACTATGTGAACACTCAAGCTGACAAATAGAATGATGCAACACTAGAGACAGATGAAGTGGAGGTTACAACATAAATTCATGATGAAGCTATTGAGATAAACAAAGATCAAAGGACTCTTTCTAAATTCTTGAAACTCCCAATGAAAAGGATCAAGCAGTCATCAAGGTCAATTTATGATGATGTAGTAAGATTGAGTAGCGAATCTCAACTCATCACTACTGATCAGTACATGGAGTTACTCATGGAGAAAGAGAAAAGAAATAAATAAATTGCAGAATTGAAGGAAAGAAAAAGGGAACAAATGCTAGAGAGATCAGAAGAGAGAATTGTTGAAGAGAACGAAAATATAAGGAAATGTTAGAAAAAGAATTCCTAAAGAAAACAAAAGAGCAGAAAAGGTTGAATCAGAGACAAGAAAGGGAGATAAAGAAAGAGCAACCAAGGATCCACAAGGACCAAGAAAGAAAGGAAAAAGAGTCTCAAAAGGCAAAAAGGGAGTTGGAAAGGCAGAGGAAACTGATCACTCCACTTAATTCTTTTCCTAAACAACACCCATTGCTAAGGGATTTGTTGGGTATCCATTGTCCTTAATATGTTTCAATAAATAATGTTCTAGTCGGGGTAAATGATTCTCCTAATACCAATCTATTTTCAACAACAGTTGTCTAAGATGTCAACGTGAGCCAACAACTATCAACATGCATCAAGCCCACTTCTAGTTTCACCATTGAGTCATCAACACTCTTTCCTGGATTTTTGCAATAAAAGACACTATGTCTTTGGACCGTAGAACAACAATATTTTTTTGATAGTTATATGGTTCAAGGATGTTCCTGACATATACTACATATATCGGATTTAATATGTTTTGTAGTAATGTATGACCTATGCTCTTATAAGGGAAATTGTTTCAGTTATGTTAAGACTCTTTAGAAGTTAACTGCAAAGTAAGTAATGGTTTGTGCTTTGAAATCATGCTCTTCCTGCATGTTATTTTCTTGTTTATGACAATAACATGAGGTAATGAAACTAATAGACATTACAACCTAAGTGGAAATTTACTTCAGATAGAATTAAAACTAACATAATTGATAAAGTCAGAAGTATTAATCAAATACAACATTTCTTTCATTGCCTTAGTGAGGAAAGTAACCTCACCTTAAAGCTAGATTTTGTTCATATCCACATCCCTGTAAATGTAATAAAAAATAATGCCAAACTACAAAATTTAAACTTTCAAAACTAGAATTGAGTTGTAAGAGATAAATTTTCCAGCAAAAAATTGATGTGTTTATAAACACAATAAAGCTAGCATTACCGTGTGCCATTACCCATTTGCACTGTCAATGAGAAATGGCATGCAAAAAATTCTAGATTACACTTTCTCCTCCATCGTCTACTCAAGATTATGCAAATAAAACGAACATCAGTTCATTGAAACCAAACAAAGCAACAATGGGCATTCTACCTTGCAAAAATCGGTTCATTGAAACCAATCTCAAAGTTTCTTTCATTGCCTTAGTGAGGTAACTAACCTCACCTTTAATTTCTAATTTCATTTATGTCTAGATCCCTGCAAATGAAATAAAAAATAATGTTGAGATAAATATTAAAAAAATTTAAATTCAGAATTGAGTTATCAGGGACAAATTTTCTAGCAACAAAATGATGTGTTGATAAACACAATGGAGTTAACATTGTTGTGTGCTATTACCCATTTGCTCTGTCACTCAGAAATTGCACCCAACAAATCGTAGATCCACCTTTCTCCTCCATCGTCCATACTTACACATGCTATAGAAACCTAAATGAAATTTTAATGAAACCACACAATCCAATGGCTGGCACTCTACTATGTAAAACTCCGTATAATGTTAATGGCAATTGAATGCCATCTATTTCATTTTCTGTCCTACTGTATGTTTGAGTAGTTGTATGTACCATTATGAATTCCCTAGAAAATCTCAAAGAATCACACAGTGGTATGTATTAAATGGTATTTGAATGCACATCTACTGGTGGAGGCATGTATGTCGATGAAGTAGGTGGTCACTAAGATTAGCTCCCATTATTTTCCTTCATAATAAAAATACCAATTAAAATCCTGGTTGTTGAATGTCAATTTGTGAATATAAACCATCCAAAGAAGATTGGTGACATGGTGCAGCTCCATAAGTGTAAAGGGAAATTTTATTTTAATGAAAATCTTGTTGTTACATGGATTTAGGCACCCGTTCCTTTGATTCCATAGGTCCTGGGTCCTCTCCCCTAACTCTATAAAATATGTACCTATTTTTCTGACAGAAGTGATGTGGTCATTTATTTTAATCCAGTTAAATCATAACGCATTTGTACTATACGTTGTTGGTTGATTTTGACAGTTATAATTTGGACATTGCATTTTTCCATTACCATGTGCCCAATAAATAGCAATGTTAGATCATAAAATGTGATTCGAAATATTAAGTAAAATATACCATACATAAATTTATATGAAATTTTTTTTGGTATTTTTTAAATAATTAGATGATTCGCTAACTTACATGAGAATATATGTTATCCGACTTAGTCTCATATAAGTATATGATGCAAATTTTGTCATATTTTAATTTTATCATAATAAATTTGTTATATCGTAATTTTTTTATGATGAATAGTAATGATAGATCACAATAGGTGATTCAAAATATTACCAAATTTATAGCATAAATAAATTTATTTTAAAATTATTTTCTAATTTTAAAGTAATTTATTATTATTTTTTTGTGGGATTCAATCATGAATTTTAAAGTTGATTGATTTCCCCCTAAAATTGAATATGAATTTGAATGTGTCAACCTTGTATATATTATTTTTTCATTTATTTTTGACATTTAATCTTACATACTTTTTTATTTTTTGTTAATATTTTGTTAGTGTAATGTCCCTCTTTCTCAAATAGTTTGATCGAAGACCTTTGGCCCTTTTTGTCTACCTGACGGCCAAAGGGTTATTTCAACGGCGACTTCAGTTTATTCATTTTATTATATTGTGCTTAAAATAAAATAAAGTATCACTAAAGCACATATAATGAATTAATAGACTTAATAAGTGACTTCGACTTACGAAAGTACATGTAAATAAATTATTTAATGTGCTTTCCTAGGTAAAAAGTGTGACTTGCTTTGGGAAGTAATTAAATAAGCCAAAAAATGTGACTTGCTTTGGGGATGGAATAAATTAATTCAAAATTAATTATACTCCTTTGGAAAAGTGTGACTTGCATTTTGGAAGGGTTTTTTGGCTATAAGGGAAAAAGTGTGACTTGTGCCGGCTTATGCAAATTATTATTATTTTTCTTCCCGGTAGTTATCTCTGAGCTTTCACAAAAAAAATCCAAGGACATAAACCCTCTAGATTATTCCTCTTGTGGATGGAAACCCCAGGAGCAGTGAGAGGAGTTCCTATACAAGGAGCTTCATTGCATTCACAAGTTATTTATCATTCTAGCAATTCAGAAAAAGAAATAAAATTGCAATTGTGGGCATTCAAACATCTTCTAGAGTGGGGTGACTTATTCTACAGTTGTTTTATGCAATGAATGAGGTATTCCTCATGCTATTTCATTATTGTATCTTTCAGCCTCAAATATATATCAAATCAATTTGGTTGAATCAATTCAGCTGGGTTTTAGACAATATTTTGTTATCATTCCATCTACATATTTCTAGTTGTTTGCCCTAATTATTTGTCATCAGAAATCAATATTAAATTCACGGCTGAATTATTTATGAGGAAATATGCTTGTTAAACCGTAGGTGCAGTTTTTATATCCACCCGGCTTGTGGGGTTTATTTTATTTAATTTTTCTATGCAGTATGAGAATGGTGTTCTATGATTTCTTTTGACATCATCAGTTCAGATCCAAGCTTGAGAAATATATAAAAAAATAAAAAATAAAAAATAAAATTAGGCAAAGGGGTTTGGGATCTTTCAGTTAGTCCTATAATAAACAGACAAATACACTAATATCATATCTATATTTTAAAATTCAACACCACATTTCTTAGTATTATAATACACACACAAATACATTAATACTATAGCAATTAACTAATCCCATATTTATATTTTAAAATATCATATCTATATTTTAAAATTTAACACGACATTTCTTAGTATTATAAAGTACACACAAATATATTACCATAGCAATTAACTAATCTCGTATTTATATATTAAAATTTAACATGTTAGAAATAAATCAATATGTGACATTTGTTCAATGTGAGATTGGGTACCCATCTTTACTTCCACTTATTAATTGACATTTAGGTAGGCGTTCGATACAGGGAACTACTATTATTTTTACTCGGTGAGTAGATCCATGAAAAATAAACTTGAAGGAGAATGTAGAATCTCTTGCTTAAAATATTGAGGAACAAATTTTCAAGAAAAGAGATTGTAAAACGAGGGCCAGTAGTTTCCAAAAATTCTAGTTATAAATGAATACAATTATTTCAATTTGGTATTAAAAATTTAACTGTGACATTTATTCTGAAAATTTTTGCAACATACACTTACACGAGATTGACTCAGACAAAATTTACTCTCGTGTTACACAGCCTATCATCTAATTACTCTAGTATTTAAAGATCCAATAGATTTAGACCAAAAGGTTCTGGTTGATTCGGTGTAAAAGTACCAATGAATTCTTTATCTGATTGGGAAAGCAACAAAAAAAATCCCAAGAGAAGTGATTTTTTTATTTCTCTTCATTTTAAAAGAAATTGGCTAGCTATTATTAGATCATTAAGAGATTGTAGATAGTGCATACACAAACTTGGTTATTTTCTAGTATTTTCCCTATAATGAAATAATTTTAGATTGTCACATTCACTCCTTACCATTTAAACTATAGACATTGTGTTATAAGAAGGGCCCTTAATTCTATTACAACCTAAGTTGGATATGTATGCTCAATGCATCTTGGAATTTCTTCTACTACACTAAAAATCCTCATCTAATCAAAAAAAAAAATTCACATTGGTTGGTTTGTTGGTCTTTAGTAACATAAAAAGTTCAATATATCATAATCCTTATGCTAATGAGGGTGATTCCATGAAGGAAGTCAACCTCTAATAACATAATGGTAGATCAGTTATGGGATCAACAAACCTTACTACCATATTCAAATATGCCTCTTCAACACTTTTTTTTTCACTATTTGTTTTGATTTTAAAAAATAAGATAGTTTTTTGTGTAATTTAATATAAATTAAATTAAAATCTAATTACATAGTAACTATTGTAATGAATGATATAAAAATACTAAAATATAGTAAGACATATAAAGAAAATAAGCATGTAAAAATATGAAACCCTAAGAAAGAGAGGGAGATAAAGAGACTTAGCTAATTATGAAGAAATCTGGAAGTGATCTGGGTAGGTGAATAGTAGAAACAAACTAAGAAAAGTGTCATTGATGCTCACAAGAGGTTCTGAAACTCAGGATTGTGCCAACTGGGAGCACCCATGAGAGGAAATGAGTGCCTGGGTGCTAGGGTCTATGTGAATGAATAGGATCTAGTCTCTACTATGCAGGTGAAGATTCAATGTTATTCCCTATTTATCGCTTAAATTTTACTTCTTGATCACCAAATGTACCTATAACCTGTAAACGAAGTTGTCTACCTACACATGTCCACAAACCACATCAAATATAATAAAAAAGATGTAGATTGTGGAGTCGGATTGACCCTAGTGGTCACCCGAAGAGTGAACTTATTACTGAGTGTTGCACTACATTTCAGACTCCATGTAGTTCTATGTGAGAGTGTGTGTAATGATGCCCTAATATTCCCTTTTGTAATTTGTATAGTGATAGCGAGATAGATCTAGAATGTGGAAAATGTATAAAATGTGTGAGATAAGATATAATAAACTTCTCATCTTATGATGTGTATGTAGAAAAATGCAGCCCTTGTCCTTTGAGTGAATTTTCTAGATGGAAGTTTTGAGATTCTCTTTTTTACTTTGGAAGCAAGCTTAGGTGGAAATATGTAATCTTTAATGCTTGGTCCGTTATTTGAGAGCTATAACTATGTATATATGATTCCCTTATTTGAATTTTGTAATTGAGAATTGAAAGGCTGATCCAAAACTATAAAAGATGCCCAAGAAGTAAAAGAGACCCAAAAGAGTGAGAAAAGAGGAGAAAGGGTCAGGAGTGCCCAAGAGGGATAAGAGCGTCTTGGTGCTAGTGTCTTAACTTGGCACTAGTGTCTAAAGCCACAAAAGATAAATCATTTATATACTGACAAGGCTTGAGGGTGTGTAAGATCAATAAAAGTATGAAATAGAAAGAAAAAATCCTGAAAGACATTGTCAGTTACTTGTTTTCTTTCTTAGGAATCTTATGTATATTAGTATGCTCTATTACATATAAATGTACCCAAGTGCATATATTTTGTGTCTATATTTTTCCCCCACTTTATGTTATTGATTGAATACTCAATTGCATAAAGTAGATAGAATATGCGTACCTTGTGATCCTATAGAGAAGAGTATAGTCGATAGCGTGCTGAGTGAAAAAGTGAAGCGTGAAGTGATAGAACTTTGAAACGTGGTAATTAGGAAAGGGAAGTAGACCCTATGGCTAAAGCGTATGTGTATTAGTGTGTTATGTTCACTTATGTGAGCTACTATTTGTTGCATATTACGAATAGACTTGCAAAAGAAGAGCGAAAGAGTAGTCAAAGTTCCTTTAATGAGAAATCAAAGTAACATGTGTATAAGTAAGAGTATGAAAGAGTGCAAATGGAAAGTGTGCACCTCATCTATAAGAGTGTAAGAGATAGAGAACTATCTAGATTTTCTTCGAATTGGTATATTTTTTATGAATGGTGAGGTTTTTGGGTGATCTCACATCAAGAGAATTTTTTTTGGGAAATCTCATGCCAAAAGCGGGTTTTTTTGGCTATCTCAGGCCAAGTGCGAGTTTTTTGGGCTATCTCACGCCAAGAGAAGAGTGTTGGGGGAGAGAACTCTATATTTTCTTTTCTTCCATGATGTTTCCCTAATAAGCACCACTATAGATGGTACATCCCAATTTATTTCGATTAGGCTCGTTTGTAATCGAAATGTACTGATAAACTAAATTTTGTAACTAGAGTTAAATGCTTACTAGTGGAGAATTGTGTTGTAAAGTGTTGGAGATTGTGTTGATCTAAGAAATTGACAGTGTTTTCCCCCAAGAAAAAAGGACCCAAGGGGGGATAAAAAAATAATAATATTACATTCGTTAGTTTTCTTGGTTGGCAGTAACATAAAAACTTCAATATACAATGATTCTTATGCTAATAAATGTTATGACATAATGAAAGTGACCCTCTTATTAACATAATGCTTGTGGATGAAATTACGCCTAAATACATACCTTACTACCTAAATCAAATATGTTTCTTTCATACTTAATTTATTATTATTTATTTTTAATTTTGAAAAATATTTATTTTATAAATAATTATATTTTAAAAACCTAATTTACAATATTTTAATATTTTATTTTAGAAAAATATGATTAATTATATAAAATATATTTTCATGTGATTTGTCACATGATAAATAGTAATGGTAGATCATAAAACGTGATTTACGTAAATTATAATATACATAGATTTATGTATAAGTATTATCTAATTTAAAATTATTTTATTATCTTCGCTTTAGTGGGATTTTACTACAAATTTAATAGTTTTTGGAAGGGTTTGATTTGCTTGAAATGAACATGAATTTGTATGTGCCCGTAGTGTATATACTATTTTCTCATTATTTTGATATTTTATGAAGTATATAATTTTCCTTTCTTTATTTGTTTTTTGTTAGTCTTATGATAAACACACAAATACACTAATTACCAGTTTCATATCTATATTTTAAAATTTAACAGAACACTTCTTGATTCATTGATACAACAAATACATTACCATCATAAGAATTAACTAGTCTCATATATATATATATATATATATATATATATATATATATATATATATATATAATAGAAATAAATCACTAAGTGGCACTTTTCAGTCTAAAAAAGAGTACCCATCTCTACTCCGTCTTATTATTTGACATTTAATTTGAAATTCAATATAAAGAGCTGCTGCTCCTATTTTTACTTAGGAGATAGCTCCATACAAAATAAATCATAAAAAGGAAGATAGGTTTAATAGAAGGTAAAAAGGAGTGGAAATTTCCCACAGTGTCACCTATTTTATAGGAGAATATTAACGAATTATAAATAAATATAATTATTTTAATTTTATAATATAAATTAAAATACCACAAATTTATGTACATCTCTTACTAATTTTAGGACAAGATCTCAAAGGAGAAAGTGTTATATCATAAAACATTTAAACAACTCTTAATTTACTCCTAATATTACTCAACCTTACGTGCTAGGAAATATCATGAACCCCTCATAAGACAATATTATCCCCCAGTCCTTCCTCCGTCCTTCCACATACAATATCTTCCTCATTCCTCGTTCATCCCTTTCTCTAAATTCACCTTCTCACGGTATTGCCCCCTCGTCCATTTCTCATTTCTAACATGTCTGCATCTTTTTGGTTGACGTTTTTGTTGTTTTTCCTTTTTTCGAGTAATATTAATGCGTCTGAACAGCAACAATGGCTGTTGGGATTCAAAGCTGGCATCACACTCGATCCCAACAACTCTCTCTCTAACTGGAATTCTCATACTCCCCTCTGCAACTGGACTGGAATCACTTGCACCAACACTCCTATTTCCCAATCTGTTGTTGCCCTCGATTTATCCTCTATGGGCTTAGAGGGCACCATTTCTCCTCTGCTTGGGAATCTTTCCCGTCTCCACTCCCTCAATCTATCTAACAACGCCCTTCATGGTCAAATCCCACCTCAACTCACTCAACTTTCCCGTCTGCAGATACTCAGTCTCTATCGCAATCAATTACAAGGAACCATTCCGCCCTCTCTCTCCGGTTGTCGCAATTTGGTTTACCTGGCACTCTCCTATAATAGACTGCATGGCAGCATTCCACCGGACCTCAGTCTCCTCTCGAGATTGAAGTACCTTTACTTGGGAGTAAACAATCTTATAGGTAACATTCCTCCCTCCTTGGGAAATTTAACCCGCTTAACAGAACTCGCCTTCAGTACAAATAATCTCCGAGGACCTATTCCCCCTTCTTTAACCAATCTGTCACGATTGAATGAATTAAATTTACATGGGAACGAGCTAAACGGACATATTCCGAGGGAAATTGGTTCCAAACTCACCAGATTGCAAATCCTTAGTTTATGGGGAAATCAGCTTAGTGGAAACATACCGAATTCCATTGGAAATTGTTCCAATCTCACTATACTTTCTCTGAGCAACAACCAGCTCAGTGGAATGGTGCCGACGGAGCTGGGTAAATTAATCCTGCTTAAATGGCTTTCTCTACACCACAATCAACTTGTTTGTGCCAGCAATACATTGACGTTTCTCACTGCTCTCACTAATTGCTCCCGCTTAGAAGAATTAGATGTGGCACATAATTATCTCACTGGTGATTTGCCTCTCTCCATTGGCCGCCTTTCATCCAAACTCTCTTCCTTGGACTTATCAGACAACAATATAAGCGGAAGTATCCCTCACCAATTTGCGAATCTCACAAACTTAACATTCTTGGATTTTGGCAATAATCTTTTCAGCGGCAATATTCCATCTGGAATTACAAGATTCCACAAGTTGCAAAGATTACTTTTGGGTAGGAACAGATTAGAAGGAAGCATTCCGAGTGAGATGGGTGAAATGAAAAGTCTCGGACTTTTATCTCTTGGTCACAACAAATTATCTGGAAAAATACCAGATTCTCTTTGTAGCCTTCCACAGCTAAGATATCTTAGCCTTCATCACAACTTCTTGTCCGGAGGGATACCTGCGAGTCTAGAGGGATGTCAAAATTTGGAACTCCTTGACTTGTCTTACAATAAATTAAGCGGATGGATACCTCGTCCAGTCATTGCCAACCTTAAAAAACCTTCAATTCTATCTCAATCTTTCATGGAATTCTCTAGATGGATCTTTGGCAGGGGAGATTAGTAAGATTGTAATGGCTCAAGCCATTGATATTTCTGGCAACCAGCTGCATGGGATGATTCCAAATGCTGTAGGAGACTGCATAGCATTAGAGCATCTAAACCTGTCCCGCAATGCTTTTGAAGGTCCAATACCAGACACACTTACCAAATTACAAAATCTCCAAGAAATGGATCTTTCTGCCAATTTTTTATCAGGTTCAATACCATTGTCCCTTAGACGACTAAAGGTGCTTCAGTACATGAATCTTTCTTTCAACAATTTGTCAGGTCAAATTCCAGAAGAGGGGTTGTTTCCAAATGGCACTGTCATTGCATTGTTGATGGGAAACCGAGGGCTATGTGGTCCGCAAAATTACTCATTACCTACATGTCTAAAACAGAGCAACAGAAAGCATTCACTACTCAGAAAAATAGTCCTATCAGCTGTTGGAATCATTGCATTTATACTATGCTCTTTAATCTTGGGAATGGTGTGGAGGCAGAAATTTTCAGGACGACGGTTACTTCCCTCAAACATTATTTTTGAAAGGCTAAGGTTTCCAAAATTTTCATATGAGGATCTTGTGACTGCAACAAATGGATTTGATGAGGCAAATTTGCTTGGAGTGGGGAACTTTGGATCAGTCTACAGAGGCCATTTGACTGATGATAATATAGTTGCCATCAAGACTCTAGATATGCAGAGTGAAGAAGCCCACAAGAGCTTTAAAACAGAATGCAAAGTGTTGGGGAGGATTCGACACCGCAATCTCACCAGAATAATAAGTGCATTTTTATACCCCGGCTTAATAGGTTTGGTTCTTCAATTTGCATCTAATGGGAGCTTAGAAGAGAAGTTGTATCCTAACATAGATGAGCAGGAGATATGTGAATTGGGACTGACTGCGCGTTTGACGATTGCCATAGATGTAGCCCATGGCATGGAATATTTGCATCATGATTGATCTCCGCAAGTTGTGCATTGTGATTTAAAACCGGGCAATGTGCTGCTGGATTCCGACAAGACAGCCCTTGTGACTGATTTTGGTATACCTCGTTTAATTAGTGCTCCAAACACCATGGATGTACCAAGTACAACAACAATTGCACTCAAAGGGTCTATTGGTTAGATTGCCCCAGGTAAAACTTTCTATTGAATTTTCTTTAAACATTTATATAGCCTTCATTTCCCTTAATTTTCATGAACAAAATTAATTGCAGAATATGGAGTGGGAGAGAGTGTTTCTGCAAAGGGAGATGTTTACAGCTATGGAATTCTGATATTAGAGGTGGTTACAAGGAAGAAGCCAAGTGATGACATGTTTGTGGGAGACATGAACCTTCCAAAGTGGGTGAGATCAGCTTTTCCAGAGAGAGTAGAAGATATTGTTGATAGCAGATTGTTGAGGGATGTGAATGTCGACAGTGTGGAAGACAATAGATGCCTTGTTTCTTTCATTAATGTTGGTTTGATTTGCAGCAGTGAATCAGCTAGAGAACGACCCTCCATGAAAGATGTAGCAAGGGCACTGGAAAGCATGAAGGCATCTGTCATGGAAAATGCAGCTGCTTTCAATTTAACAGCAACTATTTCAGATCTCCTATGGAATACCACTCTCAATCCCACTAGGACATCGGCATCCGACAGTCAAAGTGTACACTTTAGATGGTTTTCAATTCCGTTAAGATCTTATAGTCCTTCATGTTTCTACGCATATACTATAGATATGAAAATTTTTACAATGTGTGATGTATTAGTTATTTAAGGGACGCATTTCATAATATGCAGAAATTAAGAATTGTGTTTCGATCCCTTTCTCTCAAAATGTGTGTTATTTAAGCTTTCGATCAGCTTTGTATGAAATGGAGGTGTGTACAGATTTCACTAAAAATTTAAATGACCTCATGATAATTGAATATTGTAGGAGCACCGACAATTCAGTAGCATGTTCCAATTTCTTATAGTGAATCGAGGTTTGGCAATTGTCAAGAAACTTCAAACTTGCAGATTTAGAAGATCATCATTTTCAAGATTTTTTGTTTGACTATACGAATGTCGCGATGATAAATAATTTTATTGCATTCTTAGCTGATGTTTCAATGTTAAAAAAGGAAAAACTTTCCAGTGACAATTAAGTGGATAGAATTTGCAGTGAAAATTATTTTGTGACGATAAAATGAATGTCAAATTTAATTTAAAAAATGAAAAAATTTATTGGTACACCATCACATACCATTCCTTGGTATTATTGTAGAATGTTTATCAGCAAAATTAAATACTGCTAGATTAAATAAAAATTTTGTCTAGTTTTAATGAATTCCAATACAAAAAATGTTATGAATTAAATAAATAGCAATTAAAAATAAACAGAAAATGTTTGATGAGTTAAGATGGCCATTAAATTTCACTCATGGTTATGAGCCTCACAAACTATTGAGAATTCTTTAACTTAGTATAGTTTTAATGATAAGATACAAGTTAAAAAGAGAGAGATGGATACCATGGAGAACTTAGTATAGTTTTAATGATAAGATACAAGTTAAAAGAAGAGAAATAGATACCACTTCATCTCCATGGTGGTGGGTTGAGAAGATTTGAGAACTATCATCCACATTGGATATAGAAATGTGTGCTTCTATAAACATATAAAAAATACGCAAGTGAATGGCTCCTATATAAACACATAATCAAGAAAATCTAAAAATCTAGGGAAAAAAGTGTTATGCCCTTAATCCTGGATCATATATTTATGGCTGACTTGTAGCTCACGTAATTTCTTATCATTTCATATCACATTCATTTATGTTTTAATATGCTTAGTAGGTGAGTTTTTGTTCTTTGCATATCATAGTAGGGTATATATAAGAGTTGGTATTGACTAGATGATCATCATATTGTGCACTTATTCATATTATATGGTTTGGAGGTTACCCCATTAAAGTGGCTAAGTCATTACATTTATCATATTATGATTATTTTCTCTATATTTTGGTGTTCCTTGGAGTTATATTTATGTTAATATTCAAATATAAGTAATTTGGTTACAAGTGGTATTAAATTAGGTTAAAACCTTCATTTTAAAAATTTGGCTATATGTCTAAAATGGTGGTGGATGTTTCTAGAATGGTGATGAATATGATGTAGAGATTCCAATTTTTTAGGTGAAGTTTCAAATTTGAAGCAATTTAAATCAAGTGAAAATCAAGTCACATAATTTATAGTCAAAATTATCTTGTAATAGTTAATAAACTTCAAATTTAATTTAATAAATAAAACCTTTCATAGTCACACCATCACATCCAACACCTTTTTTCCATTGTAGAATGTTTATCGGCATAAATAAATACTAGTAGACTTAACCAAGTATTATTTAATGTTAATTTATTCCATTGCAGAAATTTTCACGAACTAGATAAATGGAAATTAAAAAGAGAGAAAATGTTTGATGGCCAAGAATGACCATCAAATTTTACTTATGGTTATGAGATTTAAAGATAAAAAATGATTCATGTAATTTAACTAGGTTTAGTAAACATCATAATTTAACATTGTAAAAGGATGTCTATGTGTTGATGTGAAAAGTGATCTTATAATGATACATGTTTTGTTACAATTCTAGCGATAGTACTTAGAAATCAGTAGTGGAAACAAGTCTAAACAATTAGATGAGACATGTGAAGATTTGTTTAGCAAAAGAAAGTGTATACAAGACAAATACTAGAAAAGGAAAGAAACAATGCAAATAAAAGTAAACCAAATCTCTTCCTCCATATCTACTTGCAACCTCATATGAGATTTCTGAAACATGTAATGAAGTATCGAGCTTATTGAATCTATTAGTCAAATTTGTTTGCCGATTCTCCAAATGTGTTCTGAATAGAAGTAGATTTAATCTACCAGAAACATGATTGAATGATTGATTTGATTGTTGATTAGTGATCAATTAGACAACGTAATGTAACATGTGGGGTTGAATGATAATCCAACACAATGATGACGTAAAGATCAAAGATTCCAAAGATGATAAATAGAGAGGAATGAGTGTTTATTTATGGATGAGGGAAGAGAATCCCAAATCCTTGATTTGTGTGATTAACTTATCTGATCTAAAGTTGACTGAAGCATGATTGAATTATTTAGTTGAGATTCTAGTTTTACTGAAGAGTTGAACTATTATTTTGAGCTTGCATGGATGAGTTATTTTCGAGTTGGAAACGGTTGTATATGCTTTTGAATATTTATAATTAAATATTAATTCCATTTATTTTTCATTATTTACCCAAAAAATTGATGTGAATTTTGGATTTTGGAGAAATTTGCTTTAATTTTAGAATGTCATACTTTATGTGAGATATATTTAATTAACTTAAATGCTTGATTTTATTTAATCTAAATTTGTCCTCTTGCATATACTTAATGATTTAATATTTAATTGATTTTTTTCTGGTTAACTTGAGATTTTGACTAGTGAAGTGAGAGTGGATAAGAGGTGAGGTGGAAATGGGTGATGTAGGATTTATTTAATTATTGTGATATTAAATAAGCTAGTGAAATTAGCTATTGTGATAGGAGATGAATAATAAGAATGATATGATTAATTAATTAATCATAGCAATAAGATTTAAAGGTAACAAGGTCCATAGTGTGAATATTTAATAATGTGATACCATATGTGAGGATAGGAATGCTTAGCCCAATTACAGGATGATATCATAGAATGCAATTAAAGGTCTTAAAATAGCGACATAAATCAAAAGTGGTCAAAATTGTCGTAATGTACTGTGAAATAATTACATGATAATTTTGAAGGTTTAGAATGCGTAATGCAATGTTTTAGGGTGTCTACAGTTTCCGATCTGTAAATTTTTATTACGAAGTAATAACGGTTTTTAAATATAGTAGAAACATACATATTGGTGAACAAGTGATAAAGAATTTTTGTGGAATGTTTGATTTTCCCCAATGAATCATTTAGATGCCCCAGAGAGTTTAGGTTATGCTAAGGGGGTGCCCCATCAAGCGTATGGGTAATGTGGGAAAGTAGTGGACAACCACTTGATAGGAAGAAGGAGAATACTTATGATTCAAGACTTATTAGAAAGGATATTATGTTGAGTAGATGATGATAAAAAATATATGATAGACTTGTGATGAAAACTATTTGATTAATGAATGATGATATGATTTTTTATTTTTGAATGAGATTCATGAATGAATGTAATGAAAATATGCCTAACATTGATGGTATCTTGAGATTCCATTCATATTTTGTATTTTTGAGTAACCTACTTTGTTATTACACAGTAGAGAGTTATTACCATGATATCGAAGAACCATGATGATCAACCCATGATGTGCGTAAATATTGTTGGTCGTTGTGTATTTGTGTTGTCATAGATGTCAAGTGCATTGATGGAAAATGGTGGCATGAAGTCATGTGAGTCTCCATGATGTGCTATTAAAATGTCAAACATGAAGTTTGCTTGGTAGTGTCAAGATTGGTGGAGTCCTATGTTGTTCTAGAGCATGGTTTGGCTTACATAGTCATGCTTTGAGTCCTCCCAAGTGAGTTGAAGGTTTTCATGAGGTCAAACATAGTAATGAGGTGTGTTATAGGTTTACATGATTCTATATGTGGTGAGCATGGTTATTTCATGAGGTTTCATGGTTGAGTCAGGTCATTCCAGGCCTATTCCTAGCCTTATAGTGTGTAGAATGGTAAGGAGGTATGATATTTGGACAATAGTCATGATGGAGCATGGTAAAAGTATGGTGGAATTGTAGCTAAGGTGCATGGTGAGTTTCAGCTCATAACTCATAGTTATGATGCATATTTGAGGTCCTTGGGAAGTGAATAATGAGAATCATGCATGTTAGAATTGGTAAGTCGATGTGGATGGAGAGTTTGAGAGATATTTGGGGTATATTGTGAGCATGGAAGTTATAGGATGTTTCCATGATGATTCATGACAAGTTTTAGGCTATTTTGAAAAAGGAATTGCAAGATATGGAAGTTTTGGCAAAACCGAGTAAGTTTCAGTGTGATTTTGAAGTAAATGTGAACCTTCTAATGCTCATTGTGAACTTTATGCTTTACATTTGGAACTGAGATATTTATCATTGATTATTAGGTCATTTATGATGGATTTACAAAAATAATGAGGTGGTTTGATCGTCATCTTTTAATGAACAATCGTTAACAAGGTAAAGTGGTTTGAAACTCTAACTAAACCCTAGCTAAGAGTAACTTGGAGAAGATTGAGTATGCTAGCCCAGTCTGAGTTGGTTTTAAAAAACTGATGATTGGATGTTATAGAGGACTCTTCAAAAAATTTATAAAGGTAAGTTAGTGCTTACGAAACTATGTGGGCCTCACCTGAGAAATTCTTATTTCTAAAGAAGTTCAGTTTAAGGCAAGATTATACAAAGGATTTGAAGATTAAATTGAAATTTTTTTTATCCATGGATTATTTCTATATGTCCATGAATTTTTTAGGTTATGGCTGATGTGAACAAGTGTAAATTGTTCCCTATTTATGAAGACTAGATTTTGGGACAGTTTGGAGCAGTCTGCACTAAAAATGGAATTGTAAGAGCTACAAGAGGAGTTAGAACTCCATTCAAGTATTTTTGTGATACTGGTTTAGAGATATTTCCATTATTATATAAAAAAAAAATTAATATGGTGTGAAAAAATTATTTCCTATTCATTAAGCGTCAAATTTGGAGGATGCTTAAACTGACAGGGTACCAAGTGGCTTGATGAGGTAAGGTGATGATATTGAGTTTTTATTCATTTATTAAGGATTTTGAGTGCTTATAAATAATTTATAAGGTTTTTCTATTATTTTTTGAGTGTGGAAGTGAGTTTTGAAGTGATGGAACCTGTTGAGCTCAAGCTTGGTTCTTGAGTCCTAGAAGACATAAAGAGCTATTTGTAGAGGTCGTCCTGGTTGAAATCCTTCCACTTGGAGTTGGAAGGAATTATAATATGTTATTTAAAGAGGATTAAAATGTATTTTCATTAGTATATGTATTATTTATTGGTGATTTAATTTGATGTGTCTTTAAGGTTAGTTTGTGAGGAATAAAGTATGTTGATTTTAAGGATGTGACTGCTACGGATGAAATATTGAGTCGGTTAGTGCATGAAATAAATTTGGTAATGATTCCTATGAGTTGGAATATGAATTTAGTTCCTATTTAGGGAATTTTGAGGTCTTGGAAGTGGCAGAAAAGATGAAAAATAGTTGATTTTTCAAAACTAGTTTCTAGATAGCATGATTTTGAAAAGTGGAAAATAGCTATCATTTGATCATGTGGATGTTTCACGAGGTATAAAATTCATGGATATTATTTACAGGTCCTACAGATTCCATATTTGAGTTGTTTTAAAGTGGGCTTGATGCCCAAAGATGAAGATAGGACGCCGAAAATAACTGTTTGCTGAAGGATATGAGCCTTTTGGCCCATGTTATGAAATATTTGATTGGCCCATGTAAAATTAAGACCATGTATTATGATTATGTTATATTACACATTTTTTGTGATTTTTAGAGCTTGGATAATCATATTTTTGGTGTTAGTGGATTTTACTCATCCTATTTATGGGGTTTTAAGTCTTTTTGGTTCAAGTATGAAGGTTTTAGGCATGACCGATCTATATGGGTCATATGTGAACGTTGTAATGAATTTTTAGGGATTTTTTAAATTTTCATTGGTTGGAAAAATTAATTAATCCTGACCACCCTTGGGTTAGAAAGAAGAGAGGCATATAAAAATCAAGGTTTGGGCTCATTTTTGAACTAGTGCTCCTAGAGGGTAAATGCAAGCTACATGAGAGAGTGAAATCTATATGAGGGCAAGTTTTGAGAGTTGAAAAGTGTGATGTGGGTTGAGGAAGGTTTGGTATTATGATTTCAATGGTTTAGAGAAAAGAAAAGGTGTGAAATAAGAAGAAAGAGTGAGCTTGAGGAATGGGGTTTTGAAGAAGATTGTATGAGTTGAATTAGAGACCTCCATCAGTTGTGGCAGAAAAAAAGTCAGAGATCATCATCTTCAAGTGGATGATTTTTTTATTGGTCATATTAGGGGGTTTTAGCCTCTGTGTGGAGTGGGTGCTTCACTAAATTAGGGGTTGGTACTCTACTAAACTAGGCGTTGGTGTTCCTTGTGAATTTGGTGCTTCCCTAATTTTATTTTTTTGAGTAATATCATCAAAGATTCAGTTTATTGTTTTCCCTTTGATGTTTTCCAACATATATATTATGTTCATGTGTCTTCTTCAACATTTCATGTTGTTTTAAATTCTTATTACACACCTAATATGCACATGTGGTTATTGATGTTGAATGAATTAATGAAATGATGAATGTATGGGATGGTTATTGAATTGAATTGAAATACTTTTAGGAATTGAAATATGGTTATTCCATTCTTCTTCCACCAATTTCTATTAGAGAGTGTCCTTGAGAAGAAAGTTTAACAGATTGAAGGAGATTCTAGAAGCACAATCAATGGATAAGTATTTAGATGTTGAAGTTGGATTAAGGAAGTAGAATGAAATAAATCAATCATTTATTTATTATTTATAAGATACGATCAATGATTGGAGATAGAAAATGGTCAAACCATCAAAAATTTGGAGTTAAAGGTTGAAAATGTGTCAAAATCCCTACAGGATAAAGAAGTCATTTGTTCTAGGTATGAAGAGATATTAAAATCCCTAGAAAATGATTTAGTATAAGCATCTAGTATATTGAAGAAGTATGAAACATTTGAAAAAATATATGTGTCTCTTTAAGGGATCTTGGAGATCCAAATAGTGGCTAGTGACAAAGGAGGCCAAGGGTTCAAAGGATAATATGGAAATAATGATGGTGAAGCTAGTCCAAGTTCAAAATTTGATGAGAAGGTGATAAATAAGGCTGATTTGAGAAGGTATAACCCTATTAGAGAACCTAATGTTATGAGGTATGGTTTTCATTCAATGGATATTGGTTTATTTGTCATGATTTGGTCATAGAGCTAGATATTGCAAAAAGATATATTCTAAAAAAGTTGGAGGTATCTTCAAAGGTGAATGCTTGTCATGTTCTAAGTATGGTCATAGTGCTAAGGATTATGGTTGGAATTTAACTGTGTTTGAATTGAGAAGAAATAGGAATGGTATTTTGTGTCACAAGTGCCAAAAGTAAGGGAATATTGTAATATATTGTCATCAAATAGGATATTCAGGGTACAATAGCATATTTCAAGCTCAAAGTGAAAGATTTTTCAAGAAGAAGACTCCCATGAATGAGTCTAAGAATGTCTTGTCAGATTTTAGATAGTTATTCAAGCAAGAGAAGTTAAGGAAATTGATTATCATTCATATTTGTAGCCTAATCCAATGTTTTTTTTCAAGGAATGTTCTAGTTCCATCAAGGTGGAAAATAAATTCTACAACCCCAAATCAAGTCAAGGAAGCATGTTTTATCTAGTTGAATAAAATCACATGTGTCTCAATGCTTCAGTTCATGAGATTTTGAAAATTCTAGGAGTATGAGATACTTCAAGAGTTATAAGGTATGTAAAGTGACATATCCATATGTTTTTTGAGTTCTTTTTGTTAGTAGGTGTATAAGTTGTGAAAATATGCATGATCACGGTATAGGTTATTGTCAAGTAGTGTTTTAAGAAATATAATTTCAATATGAAGTTTGAGATTGCTAAGGTATGAGTTTAAGGTCATGTCTTTTCTTAGGATATCAAGTTTTTAAGTGTAGACACTAAATCACGCACTCTGGGTATATTTCTAAGTCCTAGTCACATATTACTATTCATATGATTCCTAAGAAAGAAAAGTGTTAATTGACCACTTTCTTTAGCCTCTTTTTTTGATTTCATGTTTCCTTTTTGGTCTTACACACATTCTTTCCCAGTTTGACATTCGACACTTCAATTTTTCCTTGTTAGGACACTAGTGCCTAGCCAGGATGCCAGTGTCAGGCACCCCTTACCTATTTGTATCTTACTCGCATATTTTGGGTCTTTTCTAGCTGTTTGGGAATCATATTTTCTTGGTGGTCATCCTTTTAGTGGTTAGTTATGAAATTCAAGCAAGGGAATCATAAAAATATAAATCCCACCCTTGTTAAGGTCGTCATGGTTCTTGAAGTTCTTACACATTCTCCATATTTTGACATAATCAACCATTGCAAGAAAACCAAAATTCAAATTGATGATTCTGAATGCTTGAAAACCCATCCCAAGAAATTTAATACAATTGTGCAGTTTATCAAAGGAAGTAGTTCAAGTTCGTGTTCCAAAAATTCCACCACCAAAGAACTACCTTGTGCTCCTCATACCACTCCTCGGAAATGTCTTACTTCCACATCCTCCACCTCTGGTAAACTATATGAACCTTTTTAATATAGTGAATTGATGTCCAATAGGTATAAACTGAATTAGTGTCACTTATTGACTCTGGTGACTTCTACTGAACGTCAATGCATGCAAAAGTTACCAAATCTCTTGGTCTCTCTCTCTCTCTCTCTCCTACCTACAACTGGCCATTGTTACTCTTTGTTAAATGAAAGGCAAGTGATCTTTCTTCTTGAAGGTCTCAAGAAAATAACAATGAAGTACAATGAGATACATGTAATTAAAAGTGAAATATAGAGAACATCTCGTGACCCTACGAAATTCATTGTCTAAGGTTATAAGTAGTAATGGGTTCCCAGAGGATGTCTATAGCACCTTAGGTGTCTGTAACCTTGTCTGAGCGCTTTTGTTGATTATGTATCCTGGAGATATACACAATGGATTTGAGCTTCGTGCGATGCTTCCATCATTTTGTTTGCATTATTTTTTCATCTCGATGAAGTACAATATCATTTTCAAATGAACTAAGTATCTTACAGTCTCTCTAACATTTTAGGGTTTCATATGGTATCATCCTATCTTGCTTCCAGGTCAAATTAGTACTTTATTACGAGATGTACGTGGAGATATACAGATGGATTGGTCGCATGCCATCATATCTAGTATTTATGGTAAAATGAAGAAACTTCTTCCCATCATTTGAAAATGAACTCGACCTCATTCAGAGGCTCTAATGTATCTTGAGGGTTAGATATCTTGTTTTAAGATTCAATATCTTACAATTTTTTCATAGCTTCAGAAGAAGATGTTGAGTTTCCCATGTTGTTAGCCAAGTGTCATGGATCCAATCAGAGAATGTAATCTTAACTTGATGGAATCATAATTTGTACTTCCCACTAGATGTGATCATGAATGGAGTTTCATTGATCCAATCAGAGTGAGTCTTAACTTATCAAAGAAATCATCAATCTAATGAGCAATGCAGATGTATGAGTCATCCATATAATCAACCCATTATTGGATCAAGTGAAGCTTTGCAGTTTTTCAAACCATGTTCTCATTGTTTGGCATGATGGTTTCATTCATGTGAGTATGTTGACTTACAATAAAGAAATATCAATCTTTATCGATGAGCAAGCAGACACTCACAGGAGTGATGCATGAATGACAACTTATTTTTAAGTGATTCATTATTTCAAACCCATGTCTACAATGTGGCATGATTTCATTGTAGAAATATTTCCTTAGTTCTTGTTGAATATGAGGACTTGGGATCTCAATGACAATCAATAAGATATTCTTCATAGCTTCATATATCATTAATGATCATTCCCCTTTCACGAGTATATTCAAATTATCCAATGAAAAATGGATATCAAGAATGATGCAATTGATCCCAAGGTATCCAATTTTGTGTTGTAGAAATGAAAACTTCCTCAGTTCATGGAATGTATGGATAATGAGATATGCTTGAATCTTTGAAGATATAAAGCATCCGCTCAGCTTCAATTTTTTTTCATTCAGAATTTCACTCGAAGGATCAGAAATGAATACACAATGAAAATGATGGATATTGTTGCATGGTGCAATGGGATCCTCAAGGCTCATTCATTTTTTCAAAATGAGCAATGCCATCAACATGGAATGCCACATCTGATACAGAGCACTTGAAGTTTTAAGAAAGAGTCCGCTCAAACTACGAAGATTTCCTCTCACTAATTGAGAATCATGGATGCATCAACAAGCTCAAGTGATTTAATAACGACTATCAAGTAAATGATTATGTATAGCAACCTGCCTGTAATGAATCAAGCTCAACACATCCTTCCTAATGATATAATAAATCAATAGAATAATGCCACCATTGTAAATAGGTGAACCAAGTTAAGAAAGAAGGAGTACACGATAGAAGGATTTATAGGACTCATTTTTGAGTGAAACATGGAAGTGATCATGGGAAAGTGATTTAATGGTGAAATAGGTCCCCATTGTTTCTTCTGCCTAATAGTGTATTATAGAGTAACTCTGTAATGAATGATAGAAATGATGCTCAACATATAATGCGCGATAGGGGTTCCTCAAGCATGTAGGGAAGGGATGTGAAACCCAGCAAAGATAGGAGACTATGGGGTAAATATTGGATTTTTGGGTGACATAGGACCTTAAGATATGGGAACAGTCTTCACGAAAGTGAAATGGGGCCTGCATGAATAAGTTCATAAACTGCTCGTTTAGAACATTTTGGGGACTCATCAACATCATGCTTGATACACTCATATCCCGCATTAGGTAAGGGATTGTTAGCCTTCTTTCCTTGGGCTCAAACTTGACTCATTAACAATTTCCCAAAGTACATAAGGGTCCTTAATTATTCACACTAACATTTCACGAAAGAACTCAGCGCAATGCATGAGCAAAGTTTATGCTTTGACATAACATTTATGAGGAAGGTTCAAGATCACTACCCTAATTCATCTTTAATTATTTGGTTCAGGAGCTCAATTATTTGAAAGCTCATTGAAATCTTCCCAAATGAACATCGGAAGGGTCCCACTAACTATAAACTCAGGATAGCGCAATATCGAGCATGTCTATCTGGTGACATTAGGTCAAAGGATTAATTCGATGATGAGGCAGCTCACATATTCTGAATCATTGAGAGCTCTTGACTACTGAGGGAAGGACAAACTATAAATGTAATCAACTCAAGATGTCAACTTACATTAGGTCATGGGAGAATTCGAGATCATTGACATTCGGGTGAGAGCTCTTGAGAGGCTCAATTGAATGTAACTCAGTTAAGTCATGTTTCAAGGAGCTCGACTATTATGAGTCAAGGGATTAGCACAACTCGAGATCACATAAAAAATAGTAATAGTATAAGAGGAGTCGAGGTTGAGCTCGATCTAGGAGGACTGGGTGAGATTTAACTAGGTGGTTGCACAAGTTGGGCCGAGTTGAGAGCCAAAGAGCTTGAGATGTTTAGACCTCAGAGCTCATGGGAATATAAGGAGGTCAGGCCCACTGGGGTAGAATGTCGAGCCAGGTCTGAGCTAAGACAATTTTAGGAGCATGAGTAGCTTTGAGCTAGGTGGAGAAGCGAACATCAAGAGCCAAGTTGCCAAATGATACATGGGCAAAATGGTAGTGAAAACCCACGTACCCCATTTCGGACTTCCATGGTGTGGAGGCCTTGTCATGCATGGGAAAACAGACGACTGGATAATCTTTGATATTCGATCGAGCCAACATGTCAAGTCTACTTGGCAAAGGACGATCCTAGGTAACCAAAGTGGGTTTCCTTGACACGGTGAGTCATCCAACATGTTCTACAGGAGATGTGGTAAGTGGGTGATGTGGAGGAACTCACACGATCATCTCGGTTCAGTGAAGTGGTGACGATGTGTTGTGGAGATAGAAAATAAATCAATGGGGAGCTTCAAGCCTTTACAGCCATGGCAGAGAACGCTTTGGCAAGACAAGCCTACAAATCCATGTGGGAAATAGTCATCCTGATCACTGTGTAAATGAGAATACTGGAGCACGTTGGTAAAATAGGAGGAGGTGGTTGTTGACCGGGTCATGGTGAGTGATCCACCATGAAAGTAAGTGATTAAGATACAACACCGAAAGTGGAGGATCAGGTCAAGTACCGAGTGGTGTGGCCATGGTTGATCAAATACGGGAAAGGAAGGAAGACCTCAGGGAGAAAGGTGGCTCATGATTGTCATCTGAGCTCACTAGGAATGATGGAGGCTAGTTCTCATGTAAGCTTGATAGTAGTTCAAATCTTATGAAGTGTATCCCGGAAGAGATTCACATGGTGAGCTCATTTCGAATCAAGGTACAAACTGAGGGATTTGGGTTAATACTAATCAAGATCATGGAAATGAGGGATTTGGGTTAATACTAGTCAAGATCATGAAAATAACACAGTTGATGATGGAGCCTGGTTCAGAGGTAAGAAAGGCTAAGTTCACTCAGAATTGGAAAATCATAACCAAACATTGGGGGCTTGATGATTCTTCATCCAGAGATGCACTTAGAGTATCGGACTTAGCGTTGCAGACATACTCACCTGGGGAAATCAATATAAGAACAAATAAAGGATCTTGAGCCATTAGAAGGGAATGAGATCACTTAACAATGGCTTAATTTTGTGAATGAGTTTCTCAAGACGCAACATGCAGAGATGAGTGCCTAAACAAGCCTGAAAGAGAAATCTCATAGGTATGAGCCATCTCGCAATAGTGTTCAGGTTAGCACACTAGTTGTACAGATAATATATCAGATCTAAGCATACATGCAAATAAAAGCGGATATTCTACCAGAAGAAATATATAAAACAAGAGACATAAATCAACACCAGATTTAACGTGGTTCACCCAGTGTGGGCTACATCCACCAAGAAACAAGCCAATCTATTATCCAAATCTTTGACAAGATATACAATGAAGATTTACAATCTTCCACACCTCTCAGATGTTCAGTACTTTCTTTCCATCAATCTTTTTGCTTCTTCTCCAAGAATTCTTTCTCACATAATTATCTTGTAATTAGGATCTATACGCTAACTTCTAAACCCTAGATTTTATGTTTATATAGTCATTTATAGACTTAGGGCACTTAGCCATGCAATTACAATTAATAAATCTATTTTAATGCTAAAATAGATATAATTCCTGAGAGTTAATTAAAACTTTGTTACACAGGTAACTGACCTCGGTTCTACCTAACCATCACCGTTCCTACTTTCCCTTGACCGATGTCGGTATGCCCTGACCGATGCAAGTCTGCCCTTAATTGATGTCAGTTACTATATTTTCCAGCAAGTTCCAATTGCATGCTAAAATGAAGTAATTAAGCTTCACAACTCAACAATATCCCACTTAGAGTTTAATTACTACACCATACCTGTATAACATCATTCTTGGATACTTCTTTGGCCTTGTTTCTTCCTCTTCAAGTCTCAAACTTGAAGACCAACAGAAGTGGAGTGTAGCTCCAACTTCTCCTTTGCTAATGGCTTCGTTAGCATATCCGTAGGGTTTTTTCTCATATGAATATTTTCTAGATTCAATTGTCCATCCTCCAATACCTGCCATATGAAGTGATACCTCAACTGAATGTGTTTCATTCTCGAATGAAACGCTGAGTTCTTTGCCAAATGAATTTCACTCTGACTATCACTAAATAGTTTACAATCACTTTTCTCTTTTCCCAACTCTTCCATTAACCTACTCATCCATATCATCTGCTTGCTAGCCTTTGTAGCTGCAACATACTCTGCCTCTATAGTAAACAAAGCCACAACCTTCTGCAATCTTGAAATCCAGCTAACTATCGTTTCACCTACTGTGAAAATATATCCAGTAGTGCTCCTCCTACCATCCAGATCTCCAGCCATATCCGAATCAACATAGCCACATAATGAAATATCCGAACCTCTATAGCATAGCTGCATTCTAGATATCCCATTCAAATACATGAGTATCCGTTGGACTACTTTCCAATGATCTTTACCTAGATTAGCCATATCTCTACTCACAACTCCCACTGCTTGTGTAATGTATAGTCCGGTACAAACCATAATGTACATGAGACTTCCAATTACTGAAGCATATGACACTCGTGTCATGTATTTGACATCCTCTTGTGATGAAGGACACTAATCTTTACTCATTTTAAAGTGTCCAGCCGTAGGTTTGCTAACATGTTTGGCGTTCTACATGTTGAACCTTTCTAAAACCTTATAGTTATAATCCTCCTGAGACAAATACAACTTCTTTTTCTTCCCTGTCTCTATGTATTTGCATGTCAAGGATTCTTTTTGCAGCTCCTAAATCCTTCATAGAAAATGGGTGAGCTAGCTTTCTTTTAAGCTTGCCAATGTCCTGCATATTAGATCCTGCAATGAGCATATCATCCACATATAGTAACAAAATAATATAATTCCCACTTTCAAGCTTATTGAAATAAACACAAAATCATTCATATTCATATCTCAAGTAACCATGCTCATGCATAAAACTATCAAACCTCATGTACCATTTCCTTGGAGCTTGCTTGAGCCCATATAAGCTCTTTTTCAACCTGCACACTAATTTCTCCTTACCCTTGACTTCATACCCAAGTGGATGCTGCATATCAATCTCTTCATCCAAATCACTATGAAGGAAAGCCGTCTTCACATCTAGTTGCTCTAAATAAAAATCATTCTACTACAACTAAAATCAATACAATACGAATAGAAGTCATCTTAATAATAGGATAAAATATTGCACCAAAGTCAATACTTGCTTTATGTGCAAATCCTTTTACTACAAGTCTTTCCTTGTACCTTTTTTGTCAACCCTCTTCTTTCTTAATCATATAAACCCACTTGTTCTACAATGTTCTCTTACCTACTAGAAACATAACCAAATCCCAAGTCTGGTTCTATTCCAAGGAGTCCATCTTCTCATCTATGCCATGCTCCCACTAAAAGTCAGTATTATCCTACATTACTTCTTCAAAGCTCTCTGGTTCACCAATACCAGTAAATAATAGATAAAATAGAGAAGGTGCACATCTTTCTGGAAGTTTACTTATCCTTTGTGACCTTCTCATAGGATTTTGGGGTACTAGAGACTCAATCTGGGCCTCATGGACATTTCTATCCAAATCTGACAGTGACCGACACCGGTCACATGTAACCGACATCGGTTATGCTAACTGATGCCATTTTAGATCCTCTGTAACCGATACGGTGGTTCATGCTGACTGATTTCGGTTATGGGTCCTAATTGACCATCGGTTAGTGTGTATTTCTATAAGTGTTTCTTTAAAACCCTGAGAGTTTATTTTCATTAATAAACTTCTCAATTTTCTCATCCTTGGGTACCAAAATTTGATTCCATGTACATTCTTTTTTCATTCCATTCAATATCATGACTCCTAATGATTTTAGAATTCTCTAAATCCATAAAAATGGAAACTAAAATCACTAGATCCATAACCAATGAAAGTGCATCTCTTGGATTTTGCATCCAATTTTTTCCTATTTTCCTTATCAACATGCACAAAAGCTTCGGAACCAAAAAACTTTAAGAAAAGAAAGATCTACCTCTTTTCCGGTCCATGTTTCCTCTAGTATTCCTCCATTTATTGAACTTGAAGGGCCATGGTTAATCAAATAAACCATCGTATCAACTGCTTCTACCCAAAATTGCAAAGGACAATATAGAATGTATCCTCATGCTTCTAGCACATTCCATGATTGTCTTGTTCATTATTTTTGCAACACCATTCTCTTGTGGTGTTTTTAGAACCGTTCTTTCTCTACGTATCCCTTTCACTGAACAATAATCATTGAAAGTCTTGTTATAGTATTCACCACCATTGTCAAATCTAAGGCACTTTAACTTTTAATTTGATTCATTCTCAACAAGGGCTTTCCATATTTTAAAAGTATCAAAAACATCATATTTATGTTTAATAAAATAAACCCATACCTTTCTTGTAGCATCATCAATGCAAATAACATAATACTAGGATCCTCTGTAAAACGATACCTACGTTGGTCCCCATACATCTGATTTTATAAGCTCCAATTTTTTCTCCTTCTTATTTTCCCCAAATTTGATGAATCTCACTCTCTTTTTATTTCTAAATACACAATGCTCATAGAAATCAAGATCTTAATCTTTCAAATCTAATAACTTACCCTTAGCCTTTAAGATCTGCATTCTTTTTTACTCATATGACCCAGCCAATTATGCCACATGCATGCATCTGAATCTTAAGTAGATAATGCAGAAAAGGAATCAATAACACATGTAGATAAATATAACATTCCTACCTTCTTACCTCTTGCCACAACAAAAGCACCCTTGGTTATTTTTCAAGATTCTATTTTGAATGTAACCATGCAACTAGATTCACCTAGTTGCCCTGTAGAAATAAGATTCCTCTTGAGGCTTGGCACATGCCTCACATATTTCAATATCCATGTATTTTCATTCTGTAAGTTTAGATGAACTTCCCCTTTACCTTTAATAATGCAAGGTTCATCATCACCCAAATAAACATGTCCAAAATTTCCCTGGACATGATTTTTGAATTAACCCTTATTATGGGTTGCATGGAAAGAAGCTTCTGAATCCAAAACCCATAATTCATTTTTATTATTTAAAGAACAAATAAGAGCATCTTGTATTACCTCTACTGCAGCAAGATTTACTTCTTTACCTTTGTCTAGTTTTTGTTTCTCTTTATCCTTTGACCAACAATATTTCTTTGCATGTCCTTTCTTTCCACATTCCCAATAGGTAATTCCCTTACCTCTGGATTTAGATTTACTATCCCTTGACTTTTATTTCCCATTACTATTACTCTTGTATCTCTCCTTGTGTCTTCCCTTACTTTCTACATTCAAAGCATTCCCAGATGATGATTCCTCTGTACTTTTCCTGTGAATTTATTCATTCAAGATTATACTAACCACATCATCAAACTTGAAAATATTATTAGCATATGTTGTATTGCTAAGAGCCATTACTAAGTTATCCCAGCTATCAGGAAAAAAACATAAGAATAAAAATGCTTTCACTTCATCATCAAATGGAATATCAACTAATTTTAACTGATTTACAATAGATCAGAAATCATTCAAATGACAAGATGCAGATAAACCTTCATTCATCTTAGAACTAAATAGTTTCTTCATCAAATAAACTTTATTTGAAGCACTAGTTTTTTCATATAAATTATCAAGATACTTCATTAACTCTACCATAGAAGTTGCTTCTGTAAATTGGAAGCAACAGATGCTGTCAGGCTCAATCTTATAGATCCCAAATCCTTTCTATCAAGAATCTTTCATTCTTCATCAGTCATCTTTGTAGGTCTAAAATTCTCATCTAATGGTAAATACAAATATATTTGATACAGATAATCCTCAATCTACATATTCCAGAATTGATAATTTCGGTCGTCAAACTTCTCTACCTTGTATTTGTTTTCTTCTGCCATTTTTGTATCTCCCAATCAATTAGAAAACCCTTTGTGAGTACATATGTAAATGCATAAAACTCTCAAACAAATCTCTGATACCAATTTTTAGGGTTAGCACAAGGTTGTACAAATAATATATCATATCTAAACATACATGCAATGAAAGAGGATATTCTAGCAGAAGAATTACACAAAATAAGAGATATAAATCAACACCAGATTTAATGTGGTTCACCTAGTGTGGGCTACGTCCACCAATAAACAATTCAATCTATTATCCAAAACTTTGACAAGATATACAATTGAAGATTTACAATCTTCCACACCTCTCAGATGTACAGTATTTTCTTTCACCCAAGATTTTTCTTCTTCTCCAACAACTCACTCTTTCATAATTATTCTCATAATAATCATCAAATTTTTCAAGTTCTTCTTGATTCTTACTTATAAACTCTAGCTTTCATACTTATATAGGTGTATACAAAATTAGGGCACTTAGCCATGCAGTTACAATCAATAGATCTACTTTAATACTAAAAATAGATCTAATTCTCGTGAAGTTAATTAAAACACCCACACATAGGTAACCGACGTCAGTTAGCCCTAACCAATGTCAGTTCCTTCTTTCCTGATCAATGTCAGTCCCCTCCATAATCGATGTCAGTTACTATATTTTCCATCATTTTTCATACTGCATGCTAATCCGAAGTAATTGAGCTTCACCACTCAACAGACAATTAGTTAAAATCAATAGTGACCTGGGAAAAGTGGGTAAACCCACTTGAAAGTGGTTTCAACTACTTGTAAAAGGTTAAATTTGGTATGGGGGAGAGTTCAAATGGTTAGGAATAGTTTGAGAATGTTATGAGATTAGATGGTTGGGGTTATAATGGCATAGGTTTGTTTTAGGTTGTTAGGTTTGTTTGGGTGAGTAAAAAATATTTTTACTGAGGGTAAAATGTGATTTTAATATGGTTGAGGACATGGTTTATAGGATAATATGATATTTTATTGCTTTGATTATGAATCTGAGGAGCCTGGATAAACAATATAGGATACTAGAAATAGGTGTCTACACAAGCTAATTTGATATCTCTAACAAGTAGAAAAGACATTACATGTATTATTGGAAGAAATAAGTTCCTAGACCTCAACACATAAAAATTGCACTTATATACAACTTGATTTCCCCAATTGACTCCAAATTCACATCACATAGTAACAACTATGATTATGGTCTAAATTTTTCCTTAATTGTCTCTTTATTTGAATAAAGTGACTAATGACGACACAAACGTTGGTGACCACTTAAAAAACTTTGTAGAGTTAATGCAATGGTATGAAACTAAATTGTTTCTTCTCAATCTGTCAATGACCTTTTTTCATTATAAATGTCTATCATGAAAAATTTAAAATTTTTGTCATGAAAAATAAACCCTACACTTCAAATTCCCTTTCTCAATCAATGTAAGCCTTTCCTCCGCCCATCATTTGAACTAATTCACCCTCATTCTGGTTAATACAAACATGCTAACATGATTTTAAAGTGTGCTTCATGTGCAAGGAAGTTTATCTAGATGATTCATGAGGTTATGAATATCCAAATAAATAAATAAAATCTTGGAAGCTTCAAAAGGGATACTTTTGGTTTTTTGTCACTAGTGAACATCATCCAGAATCTTATAGGGAAAATTAAAATCATTTTGGAGTTTTATATAGAAATGAATTTGTTCAAGGCTATTTAGTAAAATTCTACAAATATAATTGAGGTCAGGCACAATTTTAGCAAAACCGAGTCTTTTGTGGCAAGGTACTGGGGAATGCATGTTCCAAAAGATCTAGCCATCTTATTTGAAGGGTTTTAAGAGCCATGTGAAGTTTTGGGATCTCATATCCTAGGCATTGGAAAGATGAAAGGGCATACTTCAAGGTGTAATACTCAAGTAGGAATTTTGAGAGTATAGAATACAATAAATTATCCACCAGTATAGCAGAAGGGTCTTTTTGAAAGGTAGAACTTGCTCAAAAGGTTTCAGACACCTTGGAAATATTTAGGATCTTAACCAAATTTCAAAGTATATTATATTGGACCCTCCTCATGGCACATGTGTTATATTGGTTCATACTCATTTTGGACTCTGATGGATACTCTGATTATCAGTGCAAGGGTTAAAGTGAAAAATGGATTGAAAAAGAAAATTATAAGCTTAATCGGGTCTTGAAAGCCCCTAATTTTCATGTTTAAATCTCCTAATTTTAACTTGTGAAAATTTATTTCTCCAACAGGCCTTTATGTCCTATCTATATGTAGTTTCTCTCCATGGAGCTTGGAACTCTCTTCTAGTGATTTTACATACTCTTGTTGTTCTTCATAGTGAAACTACCATAAAATTTGTATTCTCTTTACTTGTATTTATTTACCTAGATTGACATAGCTTCTCTCAGCTAGCTTTTACTCTCTCACATTATCGTGTGTTCCTTTATCTTTTCACTCCTCAACTCCTGGCTTGGATTCTCTCTTCTTGCACACTCTTTTACATTCTCTCACAGAAGATAATCAAATCAAAATCAGAGTTGGAGGATGTTTTGGTCAGGTCAGCTAGGACTAGAAATTACATCATGGCCCTACTATATGGTTTTGGATAGGATAACACTAATTAAAATCTGGAAGTTACATCATTATAAGTAGAGAATAAGTAATAATTTTATGTGTTTACATTCATAATGTGAAGATGCATCAATTTATAAGAATAAGCAAGTTGGGAGAGAGATAAAAAGATATACTAACAATAGATAGGATGTGTGTATTTATCTTATAAAAGGAGTTTCGTCATAGCCAGTGGTTTGAAAAGGATAGATCGACAAATTCAAGTTTCTACATTTCCATTGTTTCTCATTAATTTGTTATTTTACGAATTCAATTTTTAGCGTTATAAATATACTATTCACATACATGGGTTATAGGTCAATTTATTTTATGGATATTGAATATACTCTATGTTGAAGGTTTCATCATGGATCATGCCAACACTAATGCAAAAATTTAAAAAAATTAGTGTTGACAAAGTGTGTGTAAAAACTCAGGTACCTTTCATTCAAGCATTTAGTTTTCATTACATACTTAAATGGGTAGAAAATGTAGACACATAAATTTAGAAAATTATCCTTGGAAAATGAGAAATTTTTATTTTTTTTGTACACTATGACTTACACATAGATGTCATAATCCCAATTCACATATCCTTCTCACTATTTCATGACTTGATTAGTGAAAGCTCAAAACCAGATTATACATTGAATACACAATACTAATACTTCATTCAATATTTTAAACATACAATTATGACTATTATATAGCCAAACAAATAGCAAAAAAACCTCTGAAATAATAGGGCGGTGTTACAACCAATATCTCAGAATAATATTCATGGGTATAACACTCCAACAATTAACCTACATAATAATTAATCATGTGAGCACTAACATAGTATTTCCTAACATTACCCCCCTTAGTGTGAACATGGGGAAGACCTGTCTTATACTGCAACGTGCCACTTTATAGCTTTCTAATGATCTTGATGGTTTCTAGGAAAATACCAATAACCTATGGATGGTTTTCCAAGTGTTTTAACAACAACCACACAAAAGATAGTTTTCCTAGTGGATTATTAACAACCACAACTATAGATAGTTTTTCCAGTGGATTACTAACAACCACAACTATAGATGGTTTTCCATTGGATCCAATAACCATAATATCATGATTTTATAGTAGTATCATTAGTTGTCATCACTATCTCACTTAAGAGAATAACATAAGAAAAATTGTTCAATTCTATTGCTCAGACACACATTACAAACTAAAAAACTAGAAATGGAACACTATAAAGCCCACAATTTTACCCACACAATGCCCAAGACAAACAAATGTTATATTAGAAAAATTACAAAATATTTTTTTTAAATAAAGCCAGTTGCAAAGCTTAGGTTATTCTTCGGTTAACATCGATCGTTTTAAACTAACAATTAAATTATATCATTTAATTTCTATATAGGTTTAAAAAATACATTCTAATAATTCTTGATTAATTTAATAATGTGGTTCCTAAATTTAATAATTTACTATAAAAATGTCTAGGTCTAATTTTCCCTTCCATTCAAACAATACTATTAAATTTAATTTTCAATTATAAATGTTGTCTAGATTACTAAGGAAATGAATTTACTTAATTTTCACAAGGTCGTGCCCTTTTTATTTGTAAAGGTCACTAAAATGAAACAAAATGAAATGAAAAATTTGAGTTAACTTCAACACCACTTAAGTGGCCCCATTCAAACTTGACTCATGTATTCAAATGATAATCTCACCTAACTCCCACCTAACATTTGTAGGTAACATTCTTAGCCATTGGATGAGATCAATCTAAGCCATTGGATTTAAGGGTTCCAAAAATCCGTAAACATCTCTATGGAGGTATTTTATTCATTCATTTTACTCATTCCCTCATTTTTGTTTTGTAGGTTTAGGGAAGGAGGAAGGGAAGGGAGTCATGGAAGAGGAAAATAGAGCTTGGGGATGGATACACACAACTCTAAGGTTATTTCATTTTTTGCATGTTATTCTATTCCACCCTCTCCTAGGTTTTGGTTGTAATTTTTCATTATTTGTTGTAAATTTGTTTCCAAGTAAATATCCATTTGGGTATGTGCAATTTTTCCAATAGATCTTAATTTTTTATATTTGTTGTAAACTCATTCTGATGTATTTTCCCTTCTTGGGCATTTGGGTATTTTACCCTATTATGAAAAATCTAGTTTTTAAGTTGAATATATATATATATATATATATATATATATATATATATATATAGCAAAAATTCAGGGGCGTTGTGATTATGCATCAACAATTACTTCATATATTTTTTTTAAACAAATCTAATTTTTTTCAGGGTTTTATCATTTTAAGAAATTGGTATATATGTACACACACACACACACACACACCACACACACACACACACACACACACATATATGAATTTATATATATACATATATACATATACACTTGTGTGTATATGTATATATATATATATACAAATTTCTTAAAATGATAAAACCCTAAAAAAAATAGATTTGTTTAAAAACAATATATGAAGTAATTGTTGATGCATAATCACAATGCCCTGAATGTTTGCAACTCGATGGGTTGATACTTTCAGTTTGATTGCATAACATGGAGCATCTCCTTAAGTAAGGGACTTTGCGAATCAAGAGAGCTCTCCAGATGAATTTCAGTTCCTATTCTTTTGTTCAGGTACACATGTTTATATTACTGAGGATCTAATCTAAAACCTACTCTAACTTGCCAAGGATGCATGGTTAAGGAGATGCAAGAAATAAAACTTAAACTAACAAGGGTGATGCACCAAAGGAATGCTGAAACACCTGCTTTGCAATAAACACAAACCATAAAAAATGTAATACAATCACCATGAACAAATAACGAGGACTGCAATGAGAAATAAGAAAGGAGAAAATGAACACAAGAGAGGGTTAAAAATTATCCACATACATGCATTATCACTCCAAAGGTTAATACAGTGCATTACAATGGCCAAGAGCCACAAACTTGCATTATAATTTGAATGGAAGGCTTGGACTCCACAAATCCACTTACGGGTAAGAGAAGGGAGGGTGTAGAGAAGAAATGTCTAACCCTTTGAAAAATGCACCTCCTTATAATATATAAGAAGAATGAGAGGAGGTAGAAGAAATCTGGACTCCTGTTGAACCACCCCGGAGATGCATTGAATCCACCTAAGAAATTAATGAGTCTCATGACACAACACATGCCTCCATTTTTCATTTTTTGTTGGGAAATAAATACCTCATTACGGCAGTGGGTGAGAAGCATGACAACCTCAAGAATGGCAGACTGTATTTACTGCAGTCATAGTCAAGGTCATCTGAAGGTCATGGTTGGGCACTTAATGTGGACTCTCACAATCATTTCAAGATCAAATCATTTAAAAATCTTGGTAGGATACATGATTCGTCAAATCTTTTCCAAACTGATTTGGGTTTGGATTTTACCCATGCGAGATCTTCGCGGAGCCCCGCGTGTTCTTAAGATTTCACTGCCCCTTTTTCACTCCTAAAGTTGTGACTGGAAACTAGGTCTTTCCCATGGGCCTACTCTATTCCTTTGTGTTTTGGCTAAGTCTCCCCCCCCCCCTTGACTAGTGGATAAACAATGTCTGACCTTAGACACGTGAAGGGCTTGCACTTTTTTGGGACCTTCTTCTAGGGTTGATCTTTGAAGTTGTGCGGAGCTAACACATGGATGATTTTTCTAACTCTTAGACCTTTTCAACAGTCAGTTCAAATTTTAAGGCTCAGACCACGTGGAGGCTTTGTGCTCATTTGCATCCTTCCCTTTTGAGTATACCTTTGAAGTTACGTGGACGAGGCAGGTGGAGGCCTCCGCAGGATTTTGTACTTCTCAATGGCTTGTGTCCCCTTTTCGGACCTGGGACACATGGAGGGTTGGCACTAGTATAGGGTCTCTCTTTGGACTGCTCCTTTGAAGTTACGTTGATGAGGCATGTGGAGGCTTCTGCTTACCCTTTTTTTCTTAGCCAATTCGTGCCTGCTCCCTTTCTTGATCCCTAACTACGTCGTGGGGTGGTGTTTGTTTGTGGACCACCTTTGAATTTGACCCTTGAGGGTGCACTAATGACACACCTAGCATTGTCCACTGACCCTGTAGTACTTAGCCAATTCAGGTCTTTTTCCTTTCTCGGTCCCTTACTACGTGGTAGGTTGGTGCTCATTTGGGAACTCCTCCTCTGTCACACCTTTGATGTTGCGTCATTAAGACATGTGGAGGCTTCCCCAAGCCCTTTTTTATACTTATCCGATGCAGGCCTCAAGTGAAAAAGTTATATACGCTTCCTTGGCAAATCCCTCATTTTTGACTCCACGTGGAAGTCCCACGGGGTTTTGACTTTCACTATTCCCTCTCACTCTTGGAATTAAATCATTTGGTGTGATTGCATAACATTGAACTTTTCCCAAGGTGTGGGACCTTGCAAAAATTGGAAAAGCTCTCCAGATTAAAGGTTGGTTCCTTATTCCTCTGTTTAGGTGCACACGTGAGGTTCTGCAGAGGATCTATTTCTATACCTAATCTAAAACTTTCCAAGGAGACAAGATAAGAAAGGGGTATAAGAAATAAACAATAACTAAACTACAAGGTGATGCACCAAAGGAATGATGAACACTTATTTTTCCAATAGACACAAACCAACAAAATGCATACAATAAACAAGCACAAATAGCCAGATCTGTAATGGAAGACCAAATGAAAGAAAAAGAGATAGGAAAGGATCTAAGATCGATCACAGACGTGTTTTATTGCTCTGTGGCTTGATACAGATCATTACAAAGTAGCCAAAAGGTAGTAAAGTATTGCAATCTCAATGGAAGGCCTGAACCCCAAAATTTACTTTGCTAGAAGGAGAAGGGAGCCTGCAAAACAAAGAATGTCCAACCCTTTACAATGAATCCTACCCCCGTATTTATAGATTCGACCCAAAGAAGAAAGAGAGAGAGAAGCAGAAAAGTAGGTTAAAGCTTAACCACTACTGTTAATGCTTTTGATAAAATCTACCCCCAAATCCATCTTTACTACATCGATCCTTGGTTCGGCACCTTGAAGGAAGAGGAAACAATGGAAACAAAATTGAATCCGATCTGGTTGTTGAGGCAAGAAGATCCTGCATTGAAATCCTGAAGACATTTCCTCTATTTTCCTTCACCTAACCTCCTCAAAATTGAAGTTTCAGACCTCCATGGTGTGGGTGAGGCCGAGATCTTTCCAATGGTGTCAGATTCGCAATATTTTGAGCCCTGAGTCGAAAGATACGCCCCTTTAAAGTTTGTATTGAGTCCGTACAAATGGGCAGGAAAACAATTTGAAGAATGGGTCCCCCTTTTGGTATGGGACACGTGGCAGTCAGATTAGAACAAAAATTGGGCTTACGGGTCCACAATTTATCTTTTTCCCCTTTTGCAAAAAATACAAAACTTAAAAAAACTCCCACAGCCCTAAGCTCCGCCTTGGACACGTGGCTCCTTTTGGTTGGTTAGGAAATGCACTTCCATCTTTATCCTTGTGCCTTTTTGACAAAAGGAAAATTTTCACCTCTTCCTCTGATTCCCCGCTTTGGCCTTGACTTGGGCCCAAATGCTGACTTTTTCCCTTAGGTGGAGTTGCGGGTCATTTTGTACAGCTTTTACCCTCTTTGAGATAACAAGGGGCAAAGAACCAACTTTTCCCCAATGCCCCACTTTCCTCTGGGACATGCGTCGGTTTGCGCACTCATTTGGAAACCTTTTCTCTATTCAACCCTTGAATCAGCGCCATTAAGAAACTTGGCAGCCTCCGCCAGCCTGGCCCATGCATTGACTATTCAACTATCTCTATCCCTATTGGAATAACACGTGGAGGTACCGCAGTTGCTTGAGAACCTGGCCCAAAGTTTTCCTTTGGAGGAGCATTGCATTGACACTTCTCGGCCCCTGCACTGAATCTGGCACTAAACCTTTTCTTTAAACCCTTGAATTAGCTGTGGAATTTTCAAAAATCTGGCCCAAAGTTTGTCCTTTGGAGGAGCGTTTGACGGCCTCCGCTGATTAGAATTTTCAACAGGGCTTTTTAGACTTTGGGCTAAGTGCTGAGCTCGCGCTCATTTGGGTCTCTGCCTTGAGACCAACTCTTGGAGATGCACCACACTGACACTTGGCATTCTCCACTGATACATCTATACTTAGCCAATTTTGAAGCCCACCTTTTGACTCTGTTTGACCATTTGCTACTTGGAGGGCTGCGCAAGTTTGAGTCTCTGCCCTTCGTTTCCTTTCCAAATTTGTGCCAAGTTGACACCTAGCACGCTTTCTCTCAACTGAAGACTTTTCAATGCCTCGCAACTTCCTTGAGGTTCTGGATGCGTGGAATCCTGGCAAGTTTGGGTTCCCCTTTTTGGATTCACCTTTGGAGAAGCACCGTTAGGACACGTGGCTCCTTCTACTGTCCTCCTCCATACTTAGTCATTTTTGGACCCTTTTTTGAACTATTTCAAGCCCGAGGACCTTGAAACTTTCCGTTTCTTCCCCTTCTTGTTTTTGGTTCCACTACAGGCATCACCCCTTCTTGTTCTGACCCTGCTATCTCATAGTTGAGTCTACCTATAACTTGGAGAACAGATTTAAGACGTGGAAATGGCCTGACAGAGTCATTTCTTTTACACAGGGTCCTTTTAGTCTCTCTTGGCCTCTTCCACTCCATGGTTGAGTCCTTCTGTGACCAATTTGCAAGATCTGAATGAGTTTTCTCAGGTTCCTCTTATGCGGGGTCGTGGTCGATCCAATATTTGGCATAGGGGGAAAAATATGGATAACAATTTGGTGACTCACAAGGGTATCTACCTGCTAGATGAATGGACCAATTTCCTTGTCATATCCATTGGGCATGGAGTCAAGAAAGATAGTCTGATACTAATTCTACCTCTGATTCACAAGCCCAGCTGCTTGCACTCTCAATTTTCATAAGAAATCTCAAAATGAAGGTTTCTGAGAGTAGAAAATTGTTTTAACCCAGGGCTTCATCTACTTCTCTGAATGGACTGCATAAGAGCCACAAAACAACACCACAACTATATACAAAATTTGAAATCATACATGCTCCAAATGGAACATGTAGAGCATGCAAAGCACTTAGGAGAAAAGCAATCTACACTACAACAAGACAATGTGCACAAGCACTTAGAGGAAAGAGAAAACTAAACTAATATGTACAGGGTGAGAACTCCCCTTTTAGTAGCAGTGCTTAAGATAGATCCCATCGTTCACTAGAATCTGCAACTCTTCGCCCTCCAATGTGGACAATTGGAAAGAATTGCTACTTTTGCACCTTGTGATCATATAAGGGCCACTCCAGATGGTGTCAAACTTGGAATGCCTTCCTAGTTTTGCTCGATCTGCATCCCATTTCAAAACCAGGTCTCCTTCCTAGAAGGTCCTTGCTTTTTCCTTCTTGTCAAAGCATTTCTTGATTGAGGTCTAATTCTTTTCTATTGCTTGGAGAGTGCTTGCTCTCTTGACTTTCTTCTAATTCTATCAGCTCTACATACCTGGCCTCCATTGGTTCAAATTCAGACATCTCTAGTTGCTTCACGAGCTCCAATGTTGGAAACTCAAGTGATATAGGCAACACTTCCTCTTTCCCATAGACAAGCTTGAATGGAGAGCTTCCTGTAGATCTCTTGGGTGTTATTCTATCAGCCCATAAGGCCGTTTTGAGCTTTGTGTGCCAGGTCCTCTGATTCTCATCAAGAGTTCTTCTGATGATCTTTAGCAGATTCTTGTTTGTGGACTCAGCCTGGCCATTTCCCTGAGGGTAATAGTTTGATGAAGTGCTCAAATAAGTCCCATTCTTGACAGCCCATCCTATGATCTTGGAACCTATGAATGCTAATGCATTTTCTGATATGATGGTGGCTGGCACTCCAAATCTGGTCACTATCCCTTCATAGAAATCTAGGATACTAGACTCATTGGCTTCCTTGAGTGCCACTGCCTCGGTCCACTTGGTGAAATAATATGTCGCTGTCAGAATCCATTTGTGGCCTTGGCTTGAATTTGGGTTGATGAATCCAATGAATTCCAATCCCCATTGCATGAAAGGTTGGTTGAATGAGATTGGGTGCAATGGAAGTGCTGCTAGCCTCTCTTTTCCTTTGAAGAATGCACAATTCTTGCACCTTTTGATCCATGTGTAACAGTCACTAAACACTCTGGGCCAGTAATAACCTGCTTTCATGATTTTGAGTGTTGTCACTCTTGGAGAAAAATGGCCTCCAACTACTTCAACATGGAATTCTTGTAGCACTTTCTCCACCTGATCTGTCCCAATGCATCTTAGCAGAATGCCATTGATGTCTCTTTTGAACAGGACACCATCAATAAGAACATATGGGATGGCCTGTAACCTTGAAATGTCTCCTTTTTTCTTTACTCATCCCATGAGGACACATGCCTTGTTTGAAGGAAGTGCACCATGTCTTGGGTCCAACAAGGAGCATGTACATCATTTCTCCTTTCTTCTTGATCATCTTGTAGAACAAGAACAACCTCCTTCTCATTGTTTGTTTCATCTTGTTGACCTGAGGCTAGTTGTTCACACAACCCTTTCCCATGGACCAGCTTGGTGACCTTGATCTCAATGTCATATTCCATGACACGAGTGATCCATCCTACACGCTTCTCATTCAGGTCCTTGCTGAGAAGGAATTCCTTAACTCCTGCATGGGAGACCAATAGTTGGATTTTTTTGTTTGAAACCAAATGCTTAAACTTCTTCAATCCTCTAATCACCACCAGGACCTACTTCTCAATGAAGGAGTACCTCACCTCATAATCTTCCAGACTCTGGCTGAAGAAAGCAATTGGTTGTTCTGTACTTTCTTTGTTCTGCTGAACCAAGATTGCAGAAATTGTGTCACTGCCACCAAAGGCATACAGTATGAAGTCTTTGGAAAAATCTGGATTCACAAGAGTTGGGGCTTGTGATATGGCTTCTTTGATAGCCTCAAAACTTTCTTTTCCTTCAGCTATCCACTTGAATGCTAAGCTCTTCTTCAACATCAACGTTATTGGCTTAACAAGGGGAGCAAAGTTTGGAACAAACCTGCAGACAAAATTGATTTTTCCCAAGAAGCTTTGAAGAGCCTTCTTGTGACTTGGCAATGGCAATGCTCTTATTGCTTGAACTCTCTCCGGGTCAATTGCCAATCCTTATTTTGATACAATATGGCCTAGAAGCTTGCCTTCATGGGCCAAGAATATGCATTTCTTAGGGTTCAATGACACCCCAAAACTCCTGCATCTTTGGAACACCTGCCTTAGGTGGAAAAGATGATCTGCTACATTCTTGGAAAAAATAGTGATGTCATCTAGGTAGATTAGTACCATTTTGTTGATCAGCCCCTTGAATGCCATATCCATTTCCCTTTGAAAAGTGGCTCTGACATTGGACAATCCAAATGGCATTTTTCTTGTAAGCATAGGTGCCCCATTTGGTGGTGAAGGCTGTTTTGAATTGATCATCTTCTTTCACCATGATCTGATTGTATCCTCGAATAACCATCTAGGAGAGAGAATATTTCTGACCCAGACACTACTTGCAAGATCTGCTCCATTGAAGGGAGTGGGTAGTGATCCTTGAGGGAGGCTCTGTTCAAATCCCTGAAGTCAACACACAACCTGATTTCTCCATTTTTCTTTCTAACTGGGACCAGGTTAGCAACCCAACTTGAGTGTTTGATTGGAAATATGATACTTGCCTCTATTATCTTGTTCAGCTCCTTCTTCATCAGAGGCTCAATATGTGGGTTGACTAGTCTCTTCTTCTACCTGATGGGCTGAGCAGCTGGATCCAGTTTGATTGTGTGTTGTGCTAGTTTTGGATTGAACCCTCTTAGGTCTTCATAACTCCAAGAAAACACATCTGGAAATTCTTGGCAAAGTTGTATGAATTCATACCTTTCTTTCTCGGTGGCCACTTTTCCAATTTGAAGTGTTTTATCTTCTCCAACTGGGATTGAATCTGAATATTCTCCTTTGATCTGTATGTTAGCCTTCTCCTTTCTAAACTGATCATTAGGATTGAAAATAGATTCCAGTGTCACTAAGCCTTTGGGAAGTTTGTTTGTATGCAGTTGTACTATCTGATTCCCATATTTTGCTCTAGTCTGCTTTGGTTTCTTGCCAAGAATTCAGCTTCTTCTTGCAAAAATTTAATGATCTGCTGATCATTCTCAAACACCTTCCAGCATGTATTATTATCTGAACTACTGGCCTCACAACCACATGGATATGTGGTGTTCTTTTTCCCTCTTGATGTTGTCAACCACATCAAACATTGCTCCAACTGCTGCAAGTCTATCAACAACTTCATTCTCCTTCCTGGGTATGGACACAATACTGAAGGCCTCGAAGTCCTCCATGAGATTCCATACTCTACTCTTGTAGTTCTTGAGCAGGTCATTTTTGACAGCATTAAGTCCTCAGACTTGATTAGCAACCAGTTCACTATCACCAAACACTTGCAAGTTCTTGATCCCTAGCTTCCTTGCCCAATGAAGACCTTGGACCAAAGCCTCATATTCAGCAGTGTTGTTTGAGCAAGCAAACTAAAATATGAAGGCTGAATAGTACTTCATACCTTTGGGGGACACAATCATAGCTCCTCCTCCATCTCCTTGTCTACTCCTTGAGCCATCAAAGAACAATTGCCATACCCCATTGTCATCCTTGTATTCTGGCTTAATTAGGTTAGGAAGAGGATGATTCTCTTCATGTAGATAGTAGACACCCAGTGCAGATTCTTCCATCTCCTTATAGGGGTCAAAAGCATGTATTTTGTTGGCCCACTCATCTAGAGTCAAGTCTGGGATACATCCCACCTTGGTATCTGCTTCATTAGTGCTTAGGAGGTCTTCTTGATCATAAGATGAGTAGTTGGCATTGATGGGGCTAGGCACATAAGATTCAATGTGGTAGTCTGCAATGGGTTCAGATCTGACTGTGGCCTTTGCCCCATACCTTGTCCTAAAGAGCATATGTGACCAATCAACAGACATGTACCCTCCAATTTTGGCAGTGAAATCCCTAGATAGACATAAAGAAAAATGTGGTGGAAAATCTATGATGGATACGTGTTTGTAAAACAGTCACATTGGGGCAGGCATGCAAAGTGAGGCTCAGATCCTTGATGATTCCAACAGTTGTCACTAATGTCCCATCTAATTGGATAACTCCTCTAGAGATGACTTCATATTGGAGACCCAACTGATCAGCTATTTGTTTGGGCATCACAGAACTACTAGCCCCAGAATCAATCATACAATTGTGCACCAATTTATCTCCAATAATTAATGAGACATAGAAGGGAGGAGGTCTCAGGTTCTTACCTTGTTGTTCTTCTTGGTTCCTTCCAGGTTGAACTGCATTGGTAAGCACTCTCTCTTGCTGGTTAGGGGGTTGATTTGAACTTGACCAATTCTGCATGGTAGTCTGCAACAAATCCCTCTGCCCTGGAATGGCCAGTGACTCCCATAGTGAAATGTTCACACTTGTCCTCTTCATTTTCTCAATAATATTGAATGAGCTGTCCTTTTTCTGCCCCTTCCCAGACACATTTCTTTCTTGCACATGGGTTGTTACAACCGGTGCCTGACTGGATTTGGAAGGTGACTTGGATTGGTTCTACATGTTGGGAGTTACACTTGGAACACCCAGGACCTTGTGGAGTGATGGAAGATTGAGGGTCACCTAAATTTAGTGGTTGGCCTTCTCCAATACTTCTCTTTTTGGACTGTGTATTGGCAACCACACTTTGAGGAGGGGACTGATTCATCCCACAGAAGTCTTCAGCCTGCCAATTGACAAGCATAGTCTCTCCTAGAGGTTCACCTTGTTGAGCTTCTTACTGCTGATCTCCCTCTTGGCCAGGCTCTTGTGGCACCATACTGGTTTGCACCATTAAAGCTGATTTAGAGCACCATTAAAACACATTGATTGGTTATGTGGTTGACTACATGGAAAACACCAATCATATTCATGTGCCATATTGTTCTGTGCAGGAACCAATGCCCTTGATGTTGATGTTGCATTTGGATCATATGACCTAAAAGGTCTAGTAGCTTGGGGTTGTCCTTGGCTCTGGATCTGATTTACCATCTGAGATGGTGGCCTATTTTTCTGGTACTGGGGTCTAGCCTGATACTGACCTTGAGACTGAGCCTGAGACTGATATGGCCTGGAACTCTAGCTTGTTGTCTCTTGATGGTTACTAGCTCATTTCCTAGGTTTTGTAGTTGCTTCATCACTTCCTGAAGCTCTTTAGAGGTGTTAGATGATGAATTGGAAGCTTCAACTGAAATTTGACTCATAGGGGGTGGGTATAGGAGCTAATGTAGGCATTTGGCTAGCATCTGGGCTTCCTAACTCAGGGTATAGAGGCATGGATGGCCTAGGAGTGATTTTACTAGCCTGAATCAAATGGTTCTCAGCCCCTATGGAAAGGCTATAGGCTGCAGGTAATGTAGTGCCCCCCATTAACTGAATCATCAGAGAAATATCAGAATTTAAAGCCCTAAGAAAGTATAAGAAGGCACCTTCATTTGTGGGTTTTACCACTGTTGGAATCCTATCCCAGGTCCCACTGGAATCTGAGGTTGAATTTTTCAGCTGCTCGTTCGGGGCTCTCTTGATTGTTGTTAGTTGCTCCAACAAGGACAAGTTATCACCTTTCTCTCCAAACTGGTTGTGAAGAGCTATGCATAGTTGATTCCAATTCTAGATAGAGCCTACCTCAAGACTCCTAAACCATTGTGAAGCTTTCCCTTTGAGTGAAGAAGCGAGCAACTTGACTGCAATGTCCATCTCATGGATCTCATGGATTGTACAGACATTTGCAATATCTTGGACATGATCACCAGGAGAATTTTGATTTTCCCCCAGTGAAATATGGGATACTTTTTAATGCTGCAATAGGAACTGGATTTTATGCATTCAAGGCAAGTGGACTACTACTAGTGAAGTTAACATAAGGATTTGGCTGAGCCATTCTGATTGGTCTGAGCACCCCTCTTGATTAAATGAACGGTCTGCAGGAGGAGGTGTTGATAAAGCTCTACTTGGTGGAGATAGAGAATTGCGGGCTCTTCTTCCTCTTCTCCCTCTGTCTGGGGATAAGTCTAGATAGACAAACACAATCCCTCTTCTCTGGTTCTTGACCGTGTTTGTATTCTTCTCATGAACTTGCTTGGACTGCTGAAACCAGTAGATTTGTTTCTTTTGGAGTCACCAGATGTACAGTTTTAAGGCTTCTTAAAACCAGAATCACAACAAGTGTACATCAATTCCTACTGTAATAAGATGGAGACTTCTTGGTCCCACTAGGCATGCCAAAACTGTTAGTGCAAAATCACAGCACCCCCAAATGAGTTCTACAGGTCTATTTTCTAAGGCAGAATCATTTGGTGTGATTGCATAACATTGAACTTTTCCCAAGGTGTGGGACCTTGCAAAAATGGGAAAGCTCTCCAGATTAAAGGATGGTTCCTTATTCCTCTTTTCAGGTGCACACATGAGGTTCTACAGAGGATCTATTTCTATACCTAATCTAAAACTTGCCAAGGAGACAGAGATAAGAAAGGGGTACAAGAAATAAAAATAACTAAACTACAAGGCGATGCACCAAAGGAATGATGAACACTTATTTTGCCAATAGACACAAACCGAACAAAACGCATACAATAAACAAGCACATATAGCCAGATCTGTAATGGAAGACCAAATGAAAGAAAAAGAGATAGGAAAGGATCTAAGATCGATCACATATGTGTTTTATTTCTCTATGGCTTGATATAGTTCATTACAAGGTAGCCAAAAGGCAGTAAAGTATTGTAATCTCAATGGAAGGCCTGAACCCCACAATTTCCTTTGCTAGAAGGAGAAGGGAGCCTGCAAAACAAAGAATGTCCAACCCTTTACAATGAATCCTATCCCCATATTTATAGATTCAACACACAAGAAGAAAGAGAGAGAGAAGAAGGAAAAGTAGGTTGAATCTCAACCACTGCTGTTAATGCTTCTGATAAAATATGCCCCCAAATCTATCTTTACTGCATCGATCCTTGGTTCAGTGCCATTGAAGGAAGAGGAAATGGTGGAAACAAAATTGAATCTGATCTGATTGTTGAGGAAAGAAGATCTTGCATTTAAAGCCTAAAGATTTTTTTTCTATTTTCCTTCACCTAACCTTCTCAAAATTGAAGTTTCAGACCTCCATGGCATGGGAAAGGCCGAGATCGTTCCAATGGTGTCATATTCATAATATTTTGAGCCCTGAGTCGAAAGATATGCCCCTTTGAAGTTTTTATCGAGTTTAAACAAATGGACAGGAAAAAAATTTGAAGAATGAGTCCTCCCTTTTGATATGGGACATGTGGTAGTCAGATTAGAACAAAAATTGGGCTTACGGGTCCATAATTTATCTTTTTCCCCCTTTTGCGTAAAAAAATGTAAAACTCAAAAATCTCCAACCCCGAAGCTCTGCCTAGACACGTGGATCCTTCTGGTTGGTTGGGAAATGTGCTCCCATATTTATCCTTGTGCCTTTTTGAGAAAAGTAAAATTGTCACCTCTTCCTTCGATTCACCACTTTGGCGTTGAAATCTAGCCCGCTTGCTGATCTTTTCCCTTAGGCAGAGTTGCTGGGTCATTTTTCAACTTTTACCCTCTTTGAGATAACAAGGGGCAAAGGAAAAAAAATTTACCCGACGCGTGGCTTTACTCTAGGGAATGCATCGGTCTGGCACTTTTTTGTAAACCTTTTCTCTATTCAACCCTTGAATCAGTGCCATTAAGACACTTGGCATCCTCTGCTGGCCTAGCCCATGCATTGACTATTCAACTAACTCTGCCCCTATTGGAATAACAAGTGGAGGCACCGCGCTTGCTTGAAAACCCAGCCCAAAGTTTTCCTTTGGAGGAGTGTCAAGTTGACACTTGTCAGCCTCTGTTGATTTATGGACTTTTCAACGGTCCCTCTTACTTTTTAGACTTTGGGCTAACGTGGCAAGCTTGCGCTCATTTGGGTTTCCACCTTGAGACAAACTCTTGGAGATGCGCCACACTGACACTTGGCATTCTCTGCTGATACAGCTATACTTAGCCAATTTCAAATCCAACCTTTTGACTCTGTTTGAGCCTGTTATCACATAGTTGAGTCTACCTGTAACTTGGAGAATGGATTTAAGACGTGAAAATAGCTCGACAAAGTCGTTTCATTTGCAGATGGTCCTTTAGTCTCTCTTGGCCTCCACCACTCCATGGTTAAATACTTCTGCGACCAATTTATAGGATTTTAATAAGTTTTCTCAGGTTTCTCTTATACGGGGTCATGGCTGATCCAATATTTAGCATGGGGGTGAAATATGGATAACAGTTGTGTCGATGAGGCACGTGGAGGCTTTCTCTCACTCCTTTATACTTAGCTGATTCAAGCTTCGAGTGAACGTTGTCTTTCTCCATTTTCTCCTGATGAACTTCTAATCCCTTTTAACATTGTTTGGCCTCATTTGTTGACCTTTCTCCTCCATTTTCAAGTCCACCTGCCCCTTTGATTTGGGATTGAATATGAGCTCAGAGGACTGAACTGACCCTTCAATTTTCTCCTGTGTAGGGTTTTTCCTAAGGGGAAAAATTGGTCAACAATTTGGTGACTCACAGGGACATCTGCCTACTAGATGAAGAGACCAGTAGTCTTGAATTATTCATTGGGCATGGATTCATGAATTGATAGCCCGGTACTGCTCCTATTCCTGAAACCTTGAGGCTGGATGCTTGGGACCTATGAGCCTGAGCTTGCCCCGTTGTCCACACTCTCAATTTTCATAAGAAAATCTTGAAAATGAGGTTCTAAGAGTAGAAATTTGTATTGACCTATGGCTTTCACCTACTCTAGAAATGGATTAGAGGCGCACTGAACTACACAACGATACAACATGGGAGCAACAGAATCTGTGCCAAAGGCACTTGGGGAAATTGAAACCTAAACTATAACAAGACAATGTGCATATGCACTTAGAGAAATTAAAACCTACTGGTACCCTACACTAATAAAAGAGACAAGTAATTTCAAACAAAATCTGATACTAGAAATTAAAATTAGCTACCTTTTCTTACAATTTCCAGCCATGAAGATGATTTGGCACTGAATCTGGCTATTGGTATGAGTGAAAAACTTACAGTAGGCCAATCCTCCACCCAAATCATCAAGGTATCAACTAGAAACAAAACAAATACCTCTTTTAGTTGCTCTACATTTGGAATTAAGAGGCATTGCAGTTGATCCTTGGATCTTTGGAACTCATCCCCATGCTTAAGAGCAAGCATGACTGGTGTTGGCTCCTCTCTTGGCTCTTGTGAAGACAAGTACCTTATAGAGCATGGTTTGGTTCTTTGAATGTGTGAAATACTCTAAATTCCAACTTCAAAAAGGTAGTCTTCTTACAAGCCTTCCTGGAATAGGTGATTATATGCAATTAGATTTTCTTCCTCTTTCACATCTATAGACAACTAATGTGTCACCTTGGTGAGTGGTACGAAAGGGATGGCAACGTCTTGTTCTTTTCCTTCCTTTACTTCCGGTATGGCACTTGGAAGATAAAAATCTTCCAACTTTGATTCAAGAGGCATGTTATAGACTACAGGTTGTGCTTGCGTGTCCTCCTCCATGGTGGCAGGTTCTTATGGTTGAATAATGAATGATGGGGCAATGAAATTTGTACTTTATATGGGATCCTCCTCATCAAAACATTCCACCAACTCTGACAGGAAATCAAACTCTTTGTTATACTACTGCAGTAAGATTTCTCCCTCTTGCATGGTGCCCTTTGAATCTACATTATTTTCACCATGTGTAGATCCATCGTCAAACATTAAGCTAGTGAGTTCAAATTCTTTCTAAAAGTCATATGTTTGGAGAGATTGAGTGGGAGAGAAATATGCAACTTATTGTACAACCCACTCATGATTTTGTGCCTCTGAATTCATCTTGTTCACCTCCATGTGCTCCTTCTCAACTGGACTTAGAGTTAGTTGTTCTTTCTCTTCTTTTTTCTTGTTACTACAACATTGGCTCCAAAATCAGCCCCAACCAAAAGTTTCTCTTCAAATTTTGCCTCCTCTCTTGGCTTCACCATCAAGGGAATTTTTTCAACATCAAACTTAAGAGACCATCTCTTCAAGTACTCTATTATTTTTTGTCGATTGAGCTCTTTTTGTTGTCCTCCTTGGCTGGTTTTTTTATTGTTTTCTTCCCAAGTCAAATTTGGCAAGAAGGTAAGAGGAGGGTTGGCTTGGGGGACAACCAGTTTTGTAATTACTTGTGGTGGTGGGAGAGATGAAACTTCATGTTTCTTTGGATGGAAGGACCATTTGGAAAGGAAAAGGGAATAAGAACTAAGATGAGATGGAAGACTAGAACTTAGAGGAGTAAAATCCAAAATGGGGGCAGCATGTGAGAGACTTGAAAATTGAAACTCAAAACAAGATGGTGCTGTTTGGGGAATGGGAAGAGAATTATGGGGTGGAAAAGCTGAATTTTCCCATTGACCTACAAAATATTCAACATCCTTAACCCATTCTTCAAGTTGGGGCAGCATCTCAACAATGTAAGTAAGTTTCTCTTGCGGGCTAAAATACCTTGGAGCAGGGCCTTCCCATGGACAAGGGACCATAAATCCAATATTGAATGCTTTCTCTTTATTAGTAGCCTAGGCCTACATCATACCTACCTCCAAATTGTCTATCTTCAGCATCAGCTCCACATTCTTGGGTGTAAGATATCCCCCATAGTTGATATACTCTTGTTCTTCCATAACTGCATAGTTTGGCTCATGTCCACACTGATCTGCATATTGCTCTTATGATTATATCCATTGTTGATTTTCTTTATAGCATGGGTTTGGAGGAGTTTGATAATAACCTGAGAATAAATTTTGTATGTTTGGAGGAGAGTACAGATTGTATGATAGTTGCTGCAAATGTTAGTTCCACCATGGGAATGAAGCCATGATTGTACAACTTTATAAAATGGAAGAGGATGAGAGAGGTGGAAGAAGAATGGATGAAAATGGATGGGGAGAAGTTCTACAACTCAGACGATGGGTTGTATTACCAGATGGAATCACCAGATGTGTTGAAACATTCCTCAAGAGGCTGGATCTCAGCAATAACACATCGAACCTACCAAGATGAAGATGTAAATATCTTTATTCTGGTCCCACTAAGCATGCCAAAACTATTGATGCATAATCAAAGCACCCCTGAATGTATGCAACTCGATGGGTTGAGACTTTCAGTGTGATTGCATAACATGGAGCATCTCTCAATGTGTGGGAATTTACAAATCGAGAGAGCTCTCTGGATGAATCTCGGTTCCTATTTCTCTATTCAGGTGCACACGTTCATATTGTAGAGGATCTACTCTAAAACCTACTCTAATTTGCCAAGGAGATGGGATTAAGGAGATGTAAGAAATAAAACCTAAAATAACAAGGGTGATGCAGCAAAGGAGTGCTAAAACACCTACTTTGCAATAAACACAAACCATAAAAAATGCAATACAATCACCATGCATAAATAACTAGGACTGCAATGAGAGATTACAAAGGAGACAATAAACACAAGAGAGGGTTAAAAATTATCCACATAAATGCATTATCCTTCCAAAATTTGATACAGTGCATTACAATGGCCAAGAGGCACAAAATTACATTATAGTTTGAATGGAAGGCTTGGACTCCACAAATCCACTTAGAGGAAAGAGAGGAAGGGTGCAGATCAGAAATGTCCAACCTTTTGAAAAATACACCTCCTTACAATATATAGGAAGAATGAGAGAAGGAGGTAGAATAAATCTGGACTCCTGTTCAACCACCTCAGAGATGCATTGAATCCACCTACAAAATTAATAGGTCTCATGACACAATCCACGCCTCCATTGTCATTTCTTGTTGGGAAATAAATACATCATTATGGAAGTGGGTGAGAAGCATAAAAGCATCAAGAATGGTGACCTTTATTTACTCCAGTCATAGTCGAGGTCATCTAAAGGTCAGGGTTGGGTGCTCAACATGGGCTCTCACAATATTTTCAAGATCTAAGCATTTAAAAATCTTGACGGGATACATGATTCGCCAAATCTTTTCCAAACTACTTTGGGCTTGGAATTTACCTGTGTGAGATCTTCGTGGAGCCCCGCACGTTCTTAATATTTCTCTGCCACTTTTTCACTCCTGAAGTTGTGATGGTTGGACACTTAGCCTCGCCCGTGGGCCTGCTCTATTTCTTTGTGTTCTGGCTAAGTCCCCCCACTTGACTGGCAGAGAAACTATGTCTGACCCTAGACACATGGAGGGCTTGCACTTTTTTGGTACCTGCTTCTGGAGTTGATCTTTGAAGTTGTGTTGAGCTGACGCATGGAGGATCTCACTGACTCTTAGACCTTTTCAACATTCGGTTCAACTTTTGGGACTCAAACCATGTGGAGGCTTCGTGCTCATTTGGGACCTACCATTTTGATTCTACCTTTAAAGTTACGCGGACAAGGAATGTGGAGGACTCCGTGGGATTTTGGGCTTCTCAGCAGTTGGTATTCCCTTTTTGGACCTGAGACACGTGGAGGACTGGTGCTAGTTCAGGGTTTCTATTTGGGCTGCACCATTGAATTTGTACTGATGAGACACGTGGAGGATTCCACTGACCCTTTTGTACTTAGTCGATTCGGGCCTACTCCCTTTCTCGATCCCTGACTACGTGGTGGGTTGGCGCTCATTTGGGGACCACCTTTGGATTTAACCCTTGAGGGTGCGTCGATGAGACATGTGTCCCGCCATCCACTAACCCTTTTGTACTTAGCCGATTCGGGCCTGCTTCCTTTCTTGGTCCCTAACTACATGGCAGGATGGCACCCGTTTGGGAACTCCTCCTCTATCGCACCTTTGATGTTGCGTGGTTGAGACACGTGAACACTTCTGCTGGCCATTTTTATACTTAGTCAATTCAGGCCTCCAGTGAAAAAATTATATGCGGTTCCTTAGTGGGTCTCTCATTGTTGACTCCACGTGGAAGTCCCGGGGGATTTTGAATTTCACTTTTCCCTCTCACTCTTGGAATTATGCCGAGCTGACACGTAGTGCCTTCCACGAGTCCATTGCTTTTCCTTGACTTTTCAACGACCGGTTCCACCTTTTTGGGCTCTAACCATGTGGAGGCTAGCACTTATTTGAGTCTTCACTTTAGGTCACACCTTTGAAGTTATGCCAATGAGGCATGTGGAGGCTTCTTCTCACTCCTTTATACTTAGATGATTTAGGATTCGAGTGAACGTTATCTTTCTCCATTTTTTCTTGATGAGCTTATGATCCCCTTTAACATTGTTTGCCCTCATTTTCCGACCTTTCTCCTCCATTGTCGATTCCTCTTGCCCCTTTGATTTGGGATCGAATATGAGCTCCTAGGACTGAACCGACCTTCAATTTTCTCTTGTGCAGGGTCATGTTTGATTAATTTTTCCTAAGGGGAAAAATTGGTTAGCAGTAATATATATATATATATATATCCAAAAGAAAATGATAAGGTCGCGGCTTTTACTCTTAACACAAACTACATTTATTTATGCAAAGTTTGGCCCACAATAATATTTGTAGGGGTTAATACTGATTGGAGGAGAGTCACTGACCCCAGCCCTCATCCCATATAAAACAATGGGGTAGGGGTGGCATCGGCGACCCTCCCCCCTCCCCCCACCTTTTACAATTAAAAACAAACACAAACATAGTTGCTCAAACCATATATATATATATATATATATATATATATATATATATATATATATATATATATATATATATATATATATATATATATATATATATATATATATATATATATATATATATATATATATATATATATATATATATATATATATATATATATATATATATATATATATATATATATATATATATATATATATATATATATATATATATATATATATATATATATATATATATATATATATATATATATATATATATATATATATATATATATATATATATATATATATATATATATATATATATATATATATATATATATATATATATATATATATATATATATATATATATATATATATATATATATATATATATATATATATATATATATATATATATATATATATATTATTATATTATTATATTGTAATAATATTAATAATATAAATATATTAATAATATGAAAATAATCAAATTTATTTATGTTCTTTTTTTTATAAAGAAAGCTACATTTGGTTAAATATACATAAAAGAAATATTCAAAACCTCTCCATATAATTAATTTAATCATAGTTGTATTAAATTAGGGATGTGCATATGCATTTTTTTGTCATTCTATTTAAAACTAAATTTGAAAGAGTAATAGGATTGCTACTAATTTAGATAAAAGTAAACTTGGAGAAATGTTTTTGGTAAAATTTTCTTATTCAATCTAATATGATTTTTAAAATAAAATCCTTTCATTCAATCAAACAAGAGCACTATTCCATTTTTATCACAAGATATAAGTAATAACCATTTCCAACAACGATGAGTTTTAACAAGATTCTTATTTTTGTTACAATGAACATAGCACATGTTACGAGTAATGAATCAACTTAATTTTATTGAGAGGGATGCATCTCTAATTCAACTTATTTCAAAATTTCTATTTTACTAAAACAAAATAATGATTTGAATTTTCTCTTTCACATAATAACACATTTGCAAATATAAATTTCTCAAACAACACTCTTAGTAGAATTTGCAATTTTAGAGATTTCTTAATGAATAACATAAATTTGTTTCAAGCCTACGATTTTGCAATCTTCCAGTCAAAGTGGGAACATATACAAGAAAAAATTACAACATGAAGGTTTTCAACAAGGTTAAAAAAATGGAAGTGTCCAATTTGCTTGTCTTCTCCAAAAGTAGCTCCAAACTAGCTCACTTCAATCTTCTCACAACAAGGATCACAATATAAAGGAGGGGGGAGTAGGCAACACTCTCCACCCAACATATAATCCATTAAAAGGAGAAGTCATCCCCTTAATGGCCCTTGAGCCCCAACCAAGGAACCATGAGGGGTCTTGAGCAACATTTGACAACATTCAACAATCATGGCTTCCACAAACAACATACATTCCAAAATATTCAACACAACCAAAAGACATATTCAACAAGTTTACAACTTCTCAAACAACACAAAGGTTTGAAATCAAACCAAATGGAGTGAGGACTATGGGAAACCACCTCATTTTGCCTCCCAAGTGAAGTGGGAATTTGACCCTAAGCCTCCAAGTGCACAAAACAAACAACACAATATCCTTATCTCTCCCTTGCAAGTATGCAACAATACAACTGTTATCCAATTTTACCCCCTCAGGGAAAAATTGGACCTCGGGACCTAAAAAGTCTTTTTTAGGAGTACTCCAAGGTTATCATGCACAATTTCAAGCTTTAGTATCGTTTATGGTGTTCTATGAGGTTTTGGGATCATATCAAAACGGGTTTGCTAATAGTGCAAAAATTGGCCTCTACGGGCTCACTTCAAGCCAACGAGTGCAAAATATTATTAAAATTGAGAAATCACGTTCACAGGGTTTTATTGTGCTTCAGTTTCAATAAAGGGCCCTGAAGGATCCAAAGTTATTGATATTGAGCTAAAGTATTGCAAGAAAGTGATCGAGCTCGTGCAGGGTCTTTATTAGCTTGAACAAGCAAGTTGGGAATGATCGTAACTCGATAGCATGAAGTATGTGGGTTGTGCAATGTAAGGCTGACTCAGCCTAAGGGTAAGGGTTGACAAGAAATTGAGAGCTCATCGATTTCTCTCGAAGACAAATCACAATAGTGGTTTTTCTCATCGGGTCAATTCATGAAGACCAAGCTAATGGATAACTCAGATTTTGAGCTCGACATATCATACATATGAATTTAGCATAGGGGAAGCTTCAGCTCATCCATATAGCTAGCTACAGTCTTATACAACAAACAACATAACAGAAATAAACAGAATACTTATATAACTTGCATAAACAGATGAATATTCGAACCAACACTGTTGTGCATAATCTCCATTAATAAAAGCTTCATCATACTCAGAGCTTCAGCTCTTTACAATCAAGTTGTGTGTGCAGCTGTGTGCTTTCAATGCACATCCTTCTTTGCTTGTGCAGATTTCACACCTTTGTGTGTGCATACAAAACAATTAAAATTGTTGTTATTTAAATAGAATAACTCACCCACTAACAGCTCTTCAACTGAGCATTCTAAATCTAAACTCATGCTTTAAAACAGTTGCATGCTATGCATGAATTAAAACAGATTTATTTGAATTAAATCTAATGATAAAAATAAGATAAAGCTAACTTAACTAAAGCAAACTAAAACAAGACTAAAGCTAAAATTAGCTTTCCTAAAAAAGCTACGGTTGGAATTAAATATGCATCACATGCATATTTCCAACACTCCCCCTTAATTTCAAACTGTAGCTTTCACTCTTCTAGAGTTGTGTTTGCTTTTTCAAATCTGCCATGTGCAGGATCACAAACTCCCAAACAATCTCTCAAATATTCAAAAACTTCCTTTGCCAAAGTCTTTTGTAAAAATGTCTGCAAACTGATCTTCGGATCTACAAAATTCAAGATGAATTTCCTTCATTGTTTACCATCTCCCTGATGAAATGATACCTCGTATCAATGTGCTTGCTCCTCTTATGAAAAACATGATTTTTGGACAACGCTATGGCTGAGTTGTTGTCACAAAAAATCTGTGTAGCTTCCTCTTGTTTCTGTTGTAAATCTGTCAACACTCTTCTCATCCAAACAGCTTGACATGTTGCTCCTGTTGCTACTACATACTCTGCTTCTGCTGAAGATAATATGACAATGGGCTGCTTCTTTGATGCCCATGAAACCACTCCTGTTCCAAAGTGAAAATTATAGCCGGATGTGCTTTTCCGATCATCTATACTTCCAACACTGTCACTATCTGTATAACCAATGAGTTTGAACTCATCTGAACTTGAATAAAGAATTCCATGATTCCTTGTTCCACGTACATACCTCAAAATTCTTTTTCTAGCTTGCCAATGTGAATCTTTTGGAGATTCCATGAACCTTGATATGAGGCTCACACCATACATGATATCAGGCCTTGTGGCCATCAAATACATAAGACTTCCAACCAACTTTTTAAACAATGTTGGATCCATAAACGATCCTTCATCCTCTTTGCTCAACTTCAAACCTACTGCAACTGGTGTTGGTGCTGGCTTACAATTCAACATGTTAAACCTTTTCAAAACGTCATTTGCATACTTTTCTTGTGAGATAAAAACTTCACCTTCTGATTGTTGGACTTCAATGCCCAAAAAGTAATGCATAAGACCAAGATCTGTCATCTCAAACTCCTTCTTCATGGCTGATTTGAATGACTCTGTAGATAGATTTCTAGTAATGATCAAATCATCTACATATAAACAAACAATTAAAATCTTACCTTGCTCATTTATCTTGGTGTATAAGGTAGGCTCACTATTTCTCCTACTGAAACCATTCTCAATCAAATAAGAATCTATTCTGCTGTACCAAGCTCTAGGTGCTTTCTTGAGACCATAGAGCGCTTTCTTCAATCTGTATACTTTTCCTTCATGACCTTCAATCTCATAACCTTCTGGCTGATTCACATAAACTTCCTCTTCAAGAAATCCATTCAAGAATTTTTATTTAACATCCATCTGATAAATAGGCCATTTGTTTTGAGCTGCAATTGCTAAAACCATTCTTACCGTATCCAAACCTACTGGTGCAAATGTTTCATTGTAGTCAACTCCATATTGTTGCGTAAAACCTCTTGCAACCAACCTTGCTTTGTGCTTCTGTACTTTTCCATCAGCATTGTATTTTTTCTTGTAGACCCACTTGACTCCTATCACGTCCTTTCCTTTTGGAAGATCCATCAACTCCCATGTCTGATTCTTCTCTATAGCATCAATCTCATCATCCATGGCTTTTTCCCAAACTTCATTCTTTATAGCCTCTTCGTAATATACTGGATCTGCAGCTTGAGAAAATAATGCAAAAACTGAAAATGAATTAGTTGTATCAACATTATAAATCTCACTTAGACTTCTTGTTTTCCGCTGCGTAGGACATTTGATGCAGGACTACTTTTTGGTGATGGAGTAGCTTCTGGTGTTCCCTGTGGTGTCTCTTGCATGGCTGAAGATGGCTGAAATATTAGAGACCTCCTGACTGTAGATGGAAGTGTAGCTTGTGCTACAACTTGTGGTGCATGTCCAAGATTTGTAGATACAGTACCTTGTTTCTCTAAAGTTTCATCTGTCATATCATCATGTAGAATAGTTGCTGCTATACTCACTATTTTCTCTATACTTCCATCCCATGCTTCATTCTCAATAAACTGTACATCCCTGCTGATCACAACCTTTCCAGTGACCGGATTGTACAACTTGTATGCTTTTGTATTCTCTGAATACCCAACAAAAATACACTTTTCTCCTTTGTTATCTAACTTCTTCCTTAGCTCATCAGGTACATGTGCATATGCTACACAACCAAAAACTCTGAAATGTGAAACACTGTGTTTCCTGTTAGTCCATGCTTGTTGAGGAACCATGTTCCTAACAAGTTTCGTTGGACACCTGCAAAATATAAACAGAAGTTGCTACTGCTTCTGCCCAATAGTCATTTGGAAGATGCTTTGCCTTCAACATGCTTCTTGCCATCTCCATGATGGTTATATTTTTCCTCTCTACCACACCATTCTATTGTGGTGTATACCTAGTAGTAAACTTCTTGTGTATACCATGATATCTACAAAAATTCATAAACTCATTAGAAACATACTCACCTCCTCTGTCCGTTCTGAGAACTTTGATGTAGTATCCACTTTGATTCTCCACTAATGCCTTGAACTGCTGAAATGTATCAAAGGCATTTGATTTATTTCTCAGAAAATAAACCCATGTCTTCCTTGTGTAATCATCAATGAATGTCATAAAATAAATACAACCTCCAATAGAAGTTGTTTGCATAGGTCCACATAAATCTGAGTGCACAATTTCAAGTGGTGCACTTGCTCTTGTTGTTTTGTCAACTGGGAATGAATCTCTGTGTTGCTTTCCCAAAATACAACCTTCACATACCCTTTCCGGTTTCTGAATCAATGGAAAACCTTTAACCATATTCTTTCTATGTAATAAATTCAAACCTCCAAAATTCAAATGTCCATACCTTAGATGCCAAAGCCATGATTCATCCTTCATGACTGAATGAAAAGTTGATTATGTTGCTTCAATATAGGAATCAACTGTATTTACCCAGAACCAATGCAGGACTCACTTGTTGTAGCATTGACCTGATTTATTGGCCTAGGAATCTATTACATTAGCAGGACTTTGCTTACCTTAGCGCATGATTGATTTTACATTGGCGCAGGACTCATCTGTTTGAGCGCAGGACTCAGTAGAAAGACTGATTTAAATTAGCGCAGGAATTGGCTGCGAACTGAACTGTTGATTTTCCTAGAAACATATCTGATTTCTTCTTTTTTCCAGGTTTCAAAATCAATGGAAACATCCTATTGCTTCTCATCTTCACTTTTGTAATCAATTGAGTGCTAGGATCTTTGTCCACAATCACGCACTCATTGTCTTCCATATAGACTCGGTATCCTTTTTGTACTAGTTGTCCAATACTCATAAGGTTATGTTTCAAACCTGCAACATAGTAAACATCTTGCATACTTGTTTTCTCCCCCTGTCTTGTTAGAATACTAACCATTCCTTTTCCTTTCACAGACACAATATTGTTATTTCCAAGAGTTACATCACTCTTAACTGAATCATCCAAACTAGAAAACAAATATAGATTACCCATGTCATGTGATTATTGCAACCTGAATCCAAATACCATACATCACATGGACTCTCTTTTGAAAAATTACATTCAATAGGGGATAAAGAAGGTATTGCTTCAGAAATCCTTGTGCATGCAATAAACATAGGTTTAGAAATAGAACTTCCAACCTGATTTTGATTTTCCCTCTCCTGATCATATTACTTTTTTATTGCAATCATAAGCATAGTGCCCATACTTCTTGCAATAATGGCACTGAACATGAGACTTATCTTGTCTCTGACCATAACTTTGTTCTTGATTCTGTCCTCTTCCACGTGAGTTTGATGAACCACTGCCACGTCCTCTAGATGGACTTCTTCCTCTTCCTCTTGGGCTGAAACTACCTCTTCTTTTGCCACGACTACCTGTTGTCTGAGATGCAAAAGCCTGATCTACACTTGCATGTGATCTATTCATCCTCTGTTCATGATTGATTAGTGATGCATGCAACTCATCAATAGAAAACTGACTCAGATCCTTAGTTTCTTTAATAGTAACAACTAAAGGATCAAATTTCATAGGCAAACTCCTAAGCAATTTTTCAATAATCCTTCTGTCCTCAAGAGTCTCACCATGGGATTTTATTTGATTGACTAAGCCAACTACATAAGTAAAAAATGATTCTATAGAATCTGAATCTTTCATTAAATGTTCTCAAAATATCTACGAAGTAACTGTAGCTTGGCAGTTTTTACTTTCTCCTTACCTTGATATGCAACTTGTAAAGTATCCCATGTAGTCTTTGCTTGACTAGTTGCTGCCACTCTTGGAAGAATGCTTTCATGCATTTCCTGATGAATATAGAAAAATATTTTCTATCCTTCTTACGTAACTCCTTCAAAGTATCTTTCTCTTCTTGAGAAAGTGCAGTATATGTTTCTGCATTTGTGGGCTCTGTGTACCCATCCTCAACGATCTCCCACACGTCTTGAGATCTGAATAGCACCTTCATGGTCAATGACCAGTATTCGTAATTCTTTCCATTAAATTGCGGCATCTACATACCGGATGTAGAAGCCATAGCTTGCTACCAATTTAATAAGATGTTGGAATAACCTCTCTCTGATACCAATTTGTAGAAAATATGCAGTCTTATACAACAAACAACATAAAAGAAATAAACAGAATACTTATATAACTTGCATAAACAGATGAATATTCGAACCAGCACTGTTGTGCATAATCTCCATTAATAAAAGCTTCATCATACTCAGAGCTTCAGCTCTTTACAATCAAGCTGTGTGTGCAGCTGTGTGCTTTCAATGCACATCCTTCTTTGCTTGTGCAGATTTCACACCTTTGTGTGTGCATACAAAGCAATTACAATTGCTGTTATTTAAATAGAATAACTCACCCACTAACAGCACTTCAACTGAGCATTCTAAATCTAAACTCATGCTTTAAAACAGTTACATGCTATGCATGAATTAAAACAGATTTATTTGAATTAAATCTAATGATAAAAATAAGATAAAACTAACTTATCTAAAGCAAACTAAAACAAGACTAAAACTAAAATTAGCTTTCCTAAAATAGTTACGGTTGGAATTAAATATGCATCACATGCATATTTCCAACATACGGTTGGCCGTGCTAAGAGGATTTAAAATCGAGTTCTAATCAATCTCTATGAGCTCATTGAAAAGATCTTAGCCCCCTTACCAAGTCAACATTGAAGTGGCTCATTGCGAAAAACTATATGTAGATTGCTCACTGGTAAAAAATAAAGCCATACCGAGCAGTGAGAGGTTGATCAAGCTAAACATTGTGGATGCTAAGCCACTTGGTAAGAAGATGGGGGGGTCGAATGACTAGAATCAACCCACGCAGATCATATAATCGATGTATGGTGGGGAGAAGAGCTCAAACAGATCAATTTGAGATACGAAATGAGCTCATTTGAGGAACATGATGGATCGAAATATCACAAAGGCCGAGTTCTTAACAAGTCGGATGAGTTCATGGGAACCATGCAGAGTGGAGCACTACGAGTTCCTCAAGTTGGTGAAATGGTTTGGATCACGCTAAGATTTGAAGCAGCCCGAGTTCGTGGGGAATGGTTCGGAGGTGATCTCGGCAATATAGGAGCTCACAAGTAATGGCAGAAGGTCAAGAATAGCTCAGGATCAAGTTCTACAGTGATAGTTTGAGGTTGACAAGATGATTGGGAGCTGAGTCGGAATCTATTCATAGGTGATGACAATGAAGTTCTTTGGTCATTATAAAAGCCTACAAGGAGATTCAACTAAACCGAGGCAATATAGAATGCAAACTCAGTAAGTCGTAAGGACCTAGGATGCAGCCAAGTTGAAGAAATAAGCCGATCATGTGGAGGAAAATTTGAGGGAACGCGGGAGACCGAGATATTTCAAAATGCATAAAGATGAGTTCATAAAATGGATGGCGTAAAAAACAGGATAAAATATCATTTCAGACCTTGGGTGATTTCGTGTTTCAGAGATAACAGTATTTGGGTTGTCCCGACATAGAGAAGGAGATGTTCACCAGCCAAGAGTTTGAGGAATCATAGAACATTGGGTATGTTCTTTGCAAAATATCATTGATTTCAATGGGAACTCAAGAATTATACAGTTAAACATCGGGAAAGGAAATGATAAGGCCAACTCAGACATGACACAGGTAGGATCGTCAAGCCATGGAAGTTGTAATGCAACACACAAAGATGGAGCTTGACCATTAAGATCGAATGTCTTGCAGGGGTTAGAAATTAGTATCAGAAATGAGCTCTTTAGAGTTTCGGAATAAATGGTTTCAGAACTTAGCAACGAAAATTCCCGAACAGACGAGTCATAAATGTTTGAAATCGGAAAGCTCTGAAGTCCAAAATTTCAGACTTTGGAGATGTATTAGTTCAGAGTTTCTTAGGGGATGGTGAGTTGAAATATCTGAACTCAGAAATGCCCGAACCCCGAATCTAGCATAGTCTGAAATCTGAATCTAGGGGTTGATGTGGAAATTCGGAGTTCGAGACGTATTCATTTCGGGTTTCAGGTTGAATAATGCGAAGAATACTGAATTGCTCATTCAACGCAACATGGAATGGGTCCAAAATGCCAAGCAGATAAGTCGTGGAGCTAACAGCATGTGGATGGTTAAAATCCAGTCAAGCTACCTATGCTTAATGTGTTGAGTTTGAACTACATGTCAAAGTTCATTCAATGCAAAACATTTCCAATATTTTCCCATGAATGGTAGTTATTTCAGAGCATGACCAAGATCTAACTCAATGCGAGATATGAGGTTCCCAGTAACGTGTCATCCAAGTGTCGTATGAAAGCTAAGACATTTGGTATTAGTATGCCCACGTGCTTAGCCAGTTAATTTGAACGACCAATCTTTAAAAGCTCAACGTGGAGAGCCAAGTCTTGAGCTCACCTATCGAGCAATATTTAAGAGCTTGGTGGAAGTATTAAGTGGGGATAAGAAAGGTAATCCGACCAATAAAAGCAACATGAGAAAGATAATCCATGAAGCATGAGATAAATGCAAAATGTGTAGGAGTATGAATCTTGGCTTACGAGTTATTCTCGGCTCACGAGTTATTCTCGGCTCATTGGTAGGAGTTAATTTGTGGGGCTCACCATCAAGCAATGTGGGTTCAGTCTAATAATGAAGGACTTTTTGAAAACCAAATCATGCCCGAAATGGTAAAGTTAGGTCGTTTTTAGAGCTTGGTAAATGGGCCTAACATGGCAAATTATGTAAGGAAAGTCGATGTTAGGTGAGGAACAAGTTAAACTCCACCATGTGAGATAGGGGATAAATAGAGACCCAGTGAGCCATTTTCGGAACCAATGAGTTGGGCACAGAAATAACTCACTAAATAAATTTTGGATTTCACCGAGCTATCAAAGCATTTAATGTGCTAAGTTGGTGTGTGGGAGTTTTGTTTAAAATGCAACCTATACTAAAATCAGCACAACTTTCTTCTTGGTTTCCATCTTTTTACAAAATTATAGTTGCTGGAACTGGGATAAAGAGAGCTACGTCATGAACTCACTAGAAAATGGATTTTCATAATTTTTGCATTCCAAAATTACAGGTTTTCCTCTTTCCTTTAGTGGTGCCTCAAAAGGTGGAAGTGCAATTAATAGTCAAACATGGCCAACAACAGTGGTTAATTATTTTCTACATTCTAGCGTAGATTCTAGGGTTTCTTCTTTCTTTCTCTCAACCACTCTGTAATTTTCTATAAATGTAAAAGGGGTGATAATTCCAAAAGGTTAGACCCTTTCAAAGCTTCCCCTCTCTTCACAAGCTAAGATGTTGTGAATTTGTAGAATCTCAAGCCTTTCTTATCAAATTGTAATGACAACCTATGCCTTTTCCTCACTATATGATGCATTGTGCAAGTGCTTGAAGTAATGAAAATTATGTTTTGTGATCATTTGTATGTCCTTTCATGATTTTTTTGCTTCTATTTTCCTCTCTCATGTTTGCAGGTGAATTGTGCAACCATGGTTTCTTTTGCAAGTTTTAGAGGTCATTGTGCTTATCGAGGAGTGAAGTAATATATGAAAATTGGGTTTATAATGCACGTTAATTCTTCCTCATGATCATCTCTCTTCATTGGCAAGCCGGAAAGTTTTCTAGCAACACCCTTTCTTGGTGCATCACCACTTCTAGCATAGGTTTCATTTTCTTGCAAACCTCTCTCCCAAATCCCTTGAAATATTAGCATAGGTCTAGTCAGCTATTTATCTTACATTAGGAGTAGTGTAGTGCTTAGTTTAGGAATATTAAGTCAGCCTTCTCCAGAGGTTCACCTTGAGCCCAAGTCCCACAGCTTGAGAGGTCATCCCATGTTACGAAATAAAACCAAATTTTGTGTTCACCTTCAGGCCATTTGGGGGGTGCAGTGATTTGGCGATAACATTTTTTGGCACTCTGGGTGGGACAAGTGGCACATATTTCTTAGGTGTGCATTTTTTTTTCACTTTATTTCATTAATTTGTTGTGCTCTTAGTAAAATTTCAGCGTTAGGAGATATAGCCAAGCAAAACTGGCGACTCCATTGGTAAACGTACCCCATACTCTATGTTGTAGACCTTCAATTTACTCATTTCCATCTAGTTTCCTTCAAAATCCTTCAATTTTTGCTCCCATTCATGAAGTTTTGCAATCATGGCTTTGTTTCTACATTTGAGTTCCCTCTTGCACCAGCAGCAGCACTTTCCATTTTCAAGCTATTTTAACCCACCTCCAGATCCATTTGATGATAAGAATCAACAACTTGCATATCCCTCTGAGAAAAGTCATGATCAGTTTGGTTTGTCACCTAACTATACAACTTTTTCAGTGGAAGGAACATGCAGATTATGGAGGCTATCTTACAAAGAAATATGTAAAGTTGTATCTTAAAATGCAGAAAGTGGAGGCTGATATGGTACAATCTAGAGCCACAACTCAAATGATGTCATTCAAGAATGGATTCAAGGTAGTTTGTCGATGGGTTGGCCCTATGCCAAGTTTTTAGAACTTGCAGGAAAAGATTGCTTTTATGACTGAGATATTTCCTCAGCTCGAGGGTTGGATTGAAGAAATAGAAGCCTATGAGTTTGATGCAATGCAATATTGTCAATTGTTAATCCCTGCACCACCACCTCATAGTTCTCTTTTTATTTCTCAGTCAATGTCATTTTAGTCTAAACCTCCAATTCTAATCTTTTCACTAGCTGCCCATGTTTAGATTTCCATTCCTTCCTCTCCTATATTTCCATCCCATCATGAATCTTTTGTTCCTTGACCTTCCAAAGTTCCTTCTTTTTTTCAAAGGCCACCAACATAAGAATTTGTACCTCTTCTACTATCTCAAACAATGAGGGAAGCCATTAAATCCCAACCCACCCCTTCTCTTATACTTCTAAATCTGTTTTGGGAAGAACATGCTTATACTAAAGATGAAGAGGGGAATGTTCAAGAGCTTAATAAGGTTGAAATTTTTAAAAAAATTTGAAGGAGTGGAGATTAAAGAGTGAATGGTGGAGACTAAAATTTCACAAGAACAAGTGCAAGATGATGGTGAGCATCGGTATATGTGTTCAAGATACAACATGAATATTGGCACTATGTTTGTGTAGACTATTGATTCCTCACTAATTACAAAGTCGGATAAAGAAGGAAATGTACAAGCTGAAGAAGGACTCTCAACTGTACAAGGTGATTTTTATGAGTGCAATGATCCTACTTGTCAGGCATCTCAAGAACTTGTTGCATTTATGGAGCATTGTAGAAATTTTCCAATATCATCATCGAATGCAACAACTAACCATAGTGGGATTCTTTCCATGATGGACACAAAATTTGCAATTATAGATTATACCATGCAGAAAGTTTCAGATTATTCTCCTTCTTCATATTTTCAAAACTATGTTTTCCTAGATGAATTTGTTCTTGCAAATTTTATGTTTTGAGACGAGGAAGGTCGTGGGGGATCAACTGCTAATTCAGGATACATCATAAGGGAGCTTGAACCCTTTGCACATTTAGAGAACAAAGAAGAAAATTGTTTGTCAGATTTGGAGGGGTATTTGGATACAAAAGAGCCTATAGAAATACCCATTCCATTATCTAACCTTCAATATAAGTTTTCTAGTGATAGGCAAGGCAATAATCAAGGACCAAAACTAGTTTCAAACAGTCCTCTGAAATTTGAATTGGAATTAGATCTCCTACAACATTCATTGAATGAAGAAAGAGAGGAGCATGTGGGAGAAACTAAGTCGAATTTGAATTTTTTGGGAGAAGATGAAATCATTGAGAGTTTCTATCTTTCAATTGTGGAGTAATATTTTTTCGATGAAAAAATGATGGTGGAAGAAAACCAAGGAGGTCTTGCTTCCCATAATTGTCTTTAGAAACAACAGGTGAAAGAGTTTGATCCTACAGGTTTCATGTGGGATGAGGAGGCTAAAAATGCAGAACAACTTCATCTTCAAATGGAAGTGGGACTCTTATATGAATAGTATGCTTCTAACACTTGGAGTGACTTTCCAGTAACTTCATTTGAGGCTGCAAGCAATCCAAAAGAGTTTCATGTGGAAGAATTCCTCATTGTCAAGGAAAGAAAAGGAAATGAAGGAAACATCACTTCGGTACCATTTATTCATACGGGATAAGATTTGTCTATAAATGGGGTACAGGAGGAAAATGAGATCATATACAATCACCTTCTTCAAGGATGCCTTCAGGTGGACTTTCTTGTTCGATTCGAAGCTCAGAGTAATAGTCATATTTAAGGGATTAGATTATGTCCCATAAGGTATTTGGCTTCTTTGAAGATAAACAAACAGTCGCAGCCAGTCACATTCAGTTCAAAATGTAAGGATGAATTTCACAGCCCCAAGAATCAATCATTATGCCTCTACAAGACAAATACAGAGCACCTATAAGAGGTATATTTCCTCTTTCCAGTTGATTCCTTAGTGGACCAGGTGAAGAATTGGGCTTGCTTTAGTTTTTCACTATCAGTTTTGGCTATGTCCATTACCACATCATCTTCATATCTGCCCATTGTAAGGAAAAACATTTATTTTACATAGCAAGTTGTAGGGTTTGTTTAGCTCACATGTGCTTCCAGTTAGTGTAGTGTAGTAATAGGTTTACCTTCAGCAGAATAAGTGCATTGCACACCCTACATGTTTCAATTGGGGCATGTATGGTTTTCAGCTTCAGTTGTTTTTCCCGTTGTCACTTTTGTGTTGTTATACACACTATTTCATCATTGAAGGTTTTTCAAGGAAGAGAAGGGTTCAAGGTTTCAGATAAAGTTTCAAGATGTCCCCAATTCCTTGGATGCTTCATTCAAAGTTCTGCAGTATGCTCTAGACACCAATTTTTTATTAGATTCACTATAATTCATGCTTAGCATTCCAGGGAGGTCCAAGATCGACAATGTTCATGGGGATTCAGAATGGGTTCATTTATTATCCTTCATTCTATAGAACTCATTTCAAGTTTGGGATGTAGGATGCAATAGTGTTCTGGTAACTTGGGAACATGAAACTCACAATTAATGAGTTTCATGGTTCAGCATCAAGTCTCAGATTAACAGTTATGCCTCCAATCCCAATGGATAGACAAGGCTACTGGAATAATGCTTAGCAGGGAAGCATCCCCAAGAGTTCACCAAAAATGTTATCCAATTTTACCCCCTCGGGGAAAAATTGGACCTCGGGACCTAAAAAGTCTTTTATAGGAGTACTCCAAGGTTATCAAGCAAAATTTCAATCTTTAGTAGCGTTTATGGTGTTCCACAATATTTAGGGATCATATCAAAATGGGTTTGCTGATAGTGCAAAAATTGGCCTATGCAAGCCCACTTCCAGCGAACGCGTGCAAAAAATTATCAAAATAGAGAAATCACACTCACAGAGTCTTATTGTGCTTCAGTTTCAAGAAATGGCCCCGAAAGATCCAGAGTTATTGGTATTGAGCTAAAGTATTGCAAGAAAGTGATCGAGCTCGTGCGGGCTCTTTATCAGCTTGACCAAGCAAGTTGGGAATGATCCTAATTCAATAGCATGAAGGATGTGGGTTGTGCAATGTAAGGCTGACTCAGCCTAAGGGTAAGGGTTGGTAAGCAATTAAGAGCTCACCGATCTCGCTCGAAGACAAGTCACAACAGTGGTTTCTGCTCATCGGGTCAATGTATGAAGACTGAGCTAATGGATAACTCATATTTTGAGCTCGACATATCATACATAAGTAATGGTTCAGACGTGAGCACGGCAATACCAGAGCTCACAAGTAATGGTAGAAGGTCAAGAATAGCTCAGGATCAAGCTCTGGAGTGATAGTTCAAGGTTGACGAGATGATTTGGAGCTGAGTTGGCATCTATGCATGGGTGAGGACAATGAAGTTATTTGGTCATTCTAAAATCCTACAAGGAGATCCAACTAAACAGAGGTAACATAGAATACAAACTCAGTAAGTCGTAAGGACCTAGGATGGATCCAAATTGAAGATATAAGCCGATCCTGTGGAGGAAAATTTGAGGGAACGCGGTAGACCGAGCTATTTTAAAATGCATAAAGATGAGTTCATAAAATGGATGGCATAAAAAATAGGGTAAAATATCATTTCAGAGCTTGGGCAAATTTGTGTTTTGGAGATCAAGAGTATTCTGGTTGGCCTGACATATAGAAGGAGATGTTCACCGGCCATGAGTTTGAGGAATCACAAAACACTGGGTATGTCCTCAGCAAAACGTCCTCAAGTTCAACGGGAAATCAAGAATTGTACAGTTAAATGTCAGGCAAGTAAATGATAACGTCAACTCAGTCGTGACATAGGTAGGATCGTTAAGCCATGGAAGTTGTAACACAACACACAAACATGGAGCTCGGCCATTAAGATCGAATGGCTCGCAGCCATTAGAAAGGAGTATCGAAAATGAGCTCTTCGGAGTTTCGGAATAAATGGTTTCATAACTTAGCAAGGAAAATTCCCAAACCGACGAGTAATAAATGTATGAAATTGGAAAGATCCGAATTCTAAAATTTCGGATTTTGGAGATGTATTAGTTCAGAGTTTCTTAGGGGATGATGAGTTGAAATCTCCGAACTCAGAAATACCTGAACCCCGAAGCTAGCATAGTCTGAAATCCAAAACTAGGGGTTGATGTGGAAATTCAGAGTTCGGGACTTGTTCATTTCAGGGTTTAGGTTGAATGATGCGAAGAATATAGAATTTCTCGTTCAACGCAATGTGGCATGTGTCTGAAATGCCAGGCAGATAAGTCATTGAGCTAACAGCATTTGGATGGCTAAGAACCCGACCGAGCTGCCTATGCCCAATGCGTTCAATTCGGACTACATGTCAAAGTTCATTCAATGTAAAACGTGTCCAACATTTGCCCATGCATGGTAGTTATTTCGGAGATTGACCAAGAGCTAACTCAATGCGATATATGAGGTACCGGCGGAGCCTATCTCTCACGCAGGTTCGCAGGGAGATAGGCAGATTTGAACCCGCGACCTCCAAAATAACAGGCAGGAGGCCCACCACTGTGCCGCAGCAATAATTTAGTTCAATTTTGACTGATTTTAAATAAATATCCCCCCGCGAACGTGCATGAGGGATAGGTAGAACGTGAGGTACCCACTCACATGTTAGCCAAGTGTTGTATGAAAGCTAAGACATTTGGTATTAGTATGCCCACGTGCTTAGCTAGTTAATGTGAACAACCAATCTTTAAAATCTCAACATGGAGAGCCAAAACTTGAGCTCACCTATCGAGCGATCTTCAAGAGCTCAGTGGGAGTATTAAGCGGGGATAATAAAGGTAATATGACCAATAAAAGCAACATGAGGAAGATACTCCATGAAGCATGAGATAAATGCAAAACGTGGAGCAGTATGGATCTCAGCTTATTAGCAAGAGTTAATTTGTGGGGCTCGCCATCAAGCAATGTGGGTTCAGTCTAATAATGAAAGAATTTTTGAAAACCAAATCATGCTAGAATTTTCTGAATTTTTGGTAAAGGGGCCTAATGTGGAGAATTATGTAAGGAGAGTCGATGTTAGGTGAGGAACAAGTTAAACTCCACCATGCAAGCTAGGGGATAAATAGAGACCCAATGAGCCATTTTCAGAACCGTCGAGTTGGGGACAGAAATAACTCATTGAATAAATTTTGGATTTCACCGATCTATCAAAGCATTGAATGTGCTAAGTTGGTGAGTGGGAGTTTTGTTTAAAATGTAACCTATACTAAAATCAGCACAACTTTCTTCTTGGTTTCCATTTTTTTACAAAATTACAATCATTTGAACTGAGAGAAAGAGAGCTACATCATGAAATCAGTACAACTTTCTTCTTGGTTTCCGGTGTTTTACAAAATTACAGTCATTTGAACCGAGAGAAAGAGAGCTACATCATGAAATCACTAGAAAAATGGATTTTCAGAATTTTTTCATTCCAAAATTACAGGTTTTCCTCATTCCTTAAGTGGTGCCTCAAAAGGTGGAGGTGCAATTAATAGTCAAACATGGCCAACAACAGTGGTTAATTATTTCCTACATTCTAGCCGAGATTCTAGGGTTTCTTCTTTCTTTCTCTCAACCACTCAACAATTTTCTATAAATGTAAAAGGGTTGCTTATTCCAAAAGCGTAGACACTTTCCAATCTTCCCCTCTCTTCACAAGATGAGATGTTGTGAATTTTTAGGCTCTCAAGCCTTTCAAGTCTAAAATTGTAATGGCATCATATGCCTTTTCCACGCTATAATGATGCACTGTGCAAATGATTGAAGTAATGAAAGTTATGTTTTGTGATCAGTTATATGTCCTTTCATGATTTTGTTGCTTCTATTTTCCTCTCTCATGTTTGTAGGTGAACTATGCAACCATTGTTTCTTTTGTAAGTTTTAGAGGTCATTGTACTTATCGAGGAGTGAAGTACTGTGTGAAAATTGGGTTTTTAATGTACTTATATTCTTCCTCAAGATCATCTCTCTTCATTTGCAAGCTAGAAATTTGTCTAGAAACACCCTTTCTTGGTGCATCACCACTTCTAGCGTAGGTTTCATTTTCATGTAAATCTCTCTCCCTAATCCATTGAAATGTTAGCATAGGTCTAGTTAGCTATTTATCTTGGATTAGGAGTAGTGTAGTGTTTATTTTATGAAGAGGAATTCGGTCTTCTCCAGAGGTTCAACTCGAGCCCAAGCACCACAGCTTGAGAGGTGATACCATGTTACCCAATCACACCGAATGTCATGTTCACCTTCAGGCCATTTGGGGGATGAATTTATTTGGTGATAACAATAACCATGATTTCCTTTTCCCTCCCCATAGGTGAAACTACCAATAACACTCCCACCAAATGCATGCCTCACAAAACTCCCTTTTCCCACCCCAATGGTCCCATAAGTCCATCTCTCACACCCAAACTAAGGAATGCTACCCGACCACACAAAAGCACATTCATAAAACTCAAACAAACTTAAGAAGCACAATATTTCCTCATCAACAAACATAATAACCAAAAAAACAAAGGTGGAGAGCATACCTCTCCATCAAGTTCCAAGGATCTTCACTTCACAAGTCTTTCACACCTCCAAGCCAATAAAATTACCAAAAGCACTCCAACAAGTTCCCAATTTCAAAAAATGACAAAGGAAGAAAATTAACAAGTAACCCCCATTCCAAAAAAATCCATCAATAAATAGAAATGGAATGTGAAGATGATGAGGTGGATCCATGTAGGATGCTAGTTCATTATTCCTCCATTTCCACACTCATGTCAACACACCATGCCCAAGACAATAAATGAGCATGTAAGAATTATGACAACCCACATGGCACACAAACTTGCACACCATGTCTTCTAAGGAAAAAATTTATTGAGACAAGAAGAAGGTGCAATTATTTTCACCATTTTTATATTCCAAAAAGGATAAATAATTCAAAAATAAACTCCCCAACCCATAGGTAGGGTTATTGGGTAAACTTAAGAGGCATAGGACAAGCTTAGATTGTCCCACAAGCCTCCAAAAAGGCCTCCCAAGTCAAAATCAGAATTTTGAAATTGGGGTGGAGTAAAACACACACAAACTAACATAAATATTACTTACAACAAAGACCATATAACCTCATAATTACTCATTTGTCACATCTCTATTCTAGTTATCCAAATAAGAAGGGTTAGCTTAATTAAGACATATTATTACATGCTAATAAAGTGACAACAATTTCAAAAATTAAAATACATAAAACACAATTAAAGCACATACAAAATTAAAAGAAAAGGGAAAGCATATCACCCCATGACCACACATGTGAGGTCACTGTATGATGGAAAAGTGACAAGTGAGCATAGGAATCTACAAGTAACTTTTCCTCACACCCGACCTCCCGAGGTCGTGCCGAGATAGCCAGTTGGGATTAAATATGTGTGGGATTCAGACAAGCTAATTGGGCAATCTGATGTCTTCGACTCGCACTAGTGGAAATTGTGAATCTAAGGCAAAGAAGGCCCTCCTAACCTAAACTAGTGTGATAGATCAATTAGCAAGGATGACTGCTCGAAGGCTCCAATCAATCTCGAGCTCCGGTGTAATTCAGTCTATAGGTTGTGGAATACGTCGAAAATGTCCTGGGATAGTTTCGTGTATGTCTCCCGATAAGGTCATAGGACGGATGATAAATATAATTGACGCTATGGGCGATTCTCTAGCCTAGTCCAGAACTCCTTAGCTTTGTTAGTTGCTATGTCTAATGAGGATAACTGTTCGATGATGATAGATGGAAGCGGAGTAGATCTGAATACTAGTGTACGTAGGCCAACATCTATGTCTGATTCACCTATGGGCTCATTGGGCTGTGGGATTTGTGGATCACACTCGTAGATTTGTATTTGTTGTGGTCCTGCTATGGTCATGCGCAGAATCAATCCCTAATCCCTAGTATACAATAGTCATATGCCTTTTCAGCTTCTATATTCAGAATCAATAATTGTGCGATCTTCTCAGAATATCTTACAAACGTTTGTGCAACTTAAATTCTCAAGCTGGTATCTATATCTGTGAGAGTGTCTCCTGCATCTAGCTATGGGACCAAAGGATCACAACCAAAGGTCTTCTCTCTTTCAAACCCTTCTACAGTCATGCGGGTATGAATCTAGGGTAATCTGTAGTTTGGTTGATTTGACCAAAATGTGTGTGCTTGGTCGTCTTCTATGTTTAACCCGTGCAGTTGGAAACTGATTTTTTGTAAGTTTATTGTTGTTTGGAAGAATTGGATCCTGAGATTCTGATCTATATCAGTTATGGCTGTGACGAGATTGGGTTGGGGCACGATTGGCTCGAATACATATTCCATGGGCTCTCTAGGTCCCGTGATTGTCATACAAAAGTAATAATGTAAACTAAATGCAGCAAGATAAAATTAACTATGCGAAGTATGTCTATAACATATATAAATTCTATATTTATTTTCTGACGAATTTTATAAATGAATTTGAAAGAGCGGCTATTTTAATATATCTAGAAATTGACAATTAACCTAGTGTCAAATTTTAAAACAACCAAAGTAACCGAGTATAGCTACTTTCCTGTGCAATTGTAAGTCTATTCTAAACAATGAAGTAACTGATCTAATCTATTTGAAAGACTCTCGATCCTACCTCAGAAGTGAGGAAAGAATCATAGTCTCTTAGAAACTATCAATCCCCACAGCTTCCCTGGCAATATCGAAAGTAAGATTGACTGAAATAAAGTAATTAACTACTCTATTTGATACGATTCTAATTAGAACTTTGAAATCTAGAACCTGGATTCTGCAAAACGGTGGTGAATCTGATGGTGTGTGTGATCTTGTCCCCTCAGTGTGATCTCCTCATTCCTTTGTGTTCACGTGGATCTAGAAAAGCATGTAATGCTAGCATCAACAGAAGTAGATATTGGGACAAAAGTAGCTTAGGATACAGACTGAATACAATGCGAGTAGGAGAGGGATAGTGCAAGAGTACAGAGCTTGGCTTATGCAATTCCTAGTGGGATTTATTGTGAGTCATGCAACATAAAACGTCCAGAACCTGAAACTATCATGTTTGAAGAACAAAACCTGCAACTTTAATGGCTTCCTATTGAAAAATAGACTATTCTATTCCAATGGATTGGATGAAATATCAACAGCACTTACACAAGATGGATATGTGGCTTCCTAACAGCAAAACAACACTAACTAAACATGCAATGAAAGAAACTAAGAAATCTAAACAAAATGAAAGACTAATCTATTGTAATGAGAAATTCAGAGACAAATTTGAGGGGCAATTTGCTTGAGCACAAGCCATCTATTTATAGCATTTGCATTTACCCAAGGTAAAAACCAAATTGAACTCTTAAACTATAAACAATGGCAAAACACTATTCCAAGGAACCAGAATCATTAATGCAAGCTTATGGCGGTGAAAAGAAGTTGGTAAACGTTGAAAGTTACGTGATTCGTGTTAAAAGATCATTCTGGAAAATGTGTACAGGACCGCCACCCTGAGCAGGGCGGTGGTTACAGGACTGCTGCCTTGATTAGGGCGGCGGTCACAAGACTGCCGCCCAGTCAGTGTGGCGGTTTTGTAACTGAAGAGCAAAAGGCCAAGAAAAGAGGGGAAAAGAGAAAAAAAAAGCACGCTAGGGCTAAGCGGGGCATGCAGGATGATAACGCATACTTGGAGAGCTTTTCTGGATCCCAAACACCTTGCGAGGAGACCTGTATCATCATTGGGGTATGTATTATGTTGTTATGGTGGCACAGTACCCTACAATTTTGGGTACGTACATATTGGCCCCTCGAAGAAGCGTTTTAGCCATGAAGAGGCGTAAAATGGTGGGTCTGAGTATGGCGGTCCCGAAATGGGAAGTTGGAAGTCATACCTGGTACGTCCGTGTGTCGAAATGATGCCATCCAAAATTCCAGCTTCCTGCAAAAACAAAAAAAAGAGAACTCAAGTGCAGATAGACAAGATAGACCGGAAAATAAACGCTAAAATAACGGGAAATGAGGATGTACCATTTGTGCAGGGGTAAGAACTTACCTCCTTCGGTGCTCCAAACCTGCGAAAAAAGTATTTTAAAACAAGTCAGGTAGCTATATATATGAAAGTGGGCCCATTTTCCTATTTATTTGTGCGTGTTGATTTGATTGATTCTGAGCTCTGGGACCCACGGTGATGGTTTCTTACGAGAGTAGAGTCAAAACGTTCAAGGCGAGATAGTGATCATGCCTCCGTGTGCAGATCATCGGCCTGCGAGATCACAGGTTAGTTTTCCTGAATTTATCGTTTTTACCTCCTCAATTTTAAAATGCTAAAATCTTTGTCATGGGGGGTTGTTTTCAAAAGTGTTAGGTTGAAAAGGTCCATCTAGGGGGGGGCGCCTACTGGGTGGGCTTTGTTTTTAGCTAAAACGGTCCTTTTTTGGTGTTTTTAGGCTTTTTAAGTTATAAAACCCGCGTGGGTTTTCGGGACACGACCGCTGCCCTGCCCAGGACGGTGGTTACATGACCGCCACCCTGTTCAGGGCGGCGGTTACAAGACCGCCACCCTTAAGGCGGCGGTTACGAAACCGCCTCCCTGCTCAGGGCGGCGATTTTGAACAAAATGTCAAAAGAACACCTGTTTGAGATTGTTTTTGCATTTTTAGCATTTCTATGTGTTTTCATGATTTTTCTAATATCACTCGGATGCTAACTTACTTTGTTTTTTGTGTTTTTGGGTGTATGCAGGCAAGGGAGGAGTACATTCGGTGGAGCTGAGAGAGAGTGTGTGATTGGCTCCCAGCAGTACTAGATGCACTTTCATAGGATGAGGAGGACACTCTTCAGAGGGCCGGGATACTACGTATCTCACATGTTCCACATGTTGCACCATCCAGTAACATTCTTTGTGGCTTATTCTCCTTTTGGGATACTGATCGGAACACCTTCCGATTACCAGGGTCTGAGGTGAGTGGACCATCACACTAGAGGATGTTTACTGTATCTTAGGGGTCCTGATCATCGGGAGATGATTCACCCTTGAGACATCAGGTTCACGGGACCAGATAGCATAGTGGGCTTCCTACATGGGAGATGTAGTCATCTCCACGGGTTCAAAGAAGGGGTTCAGAGTTCGATCTATTCCTAGTTTTCCCATCCCCTTGCTTCGCCAGGCTATTATGGGGATCCTTGCCTCGAGATCGATCAGGGACAAGGGAGGAGACACATTACTATATTGCTGGTCCCCCATCATTGCACAGATTGAGGGCCATGGCCAGATTTATTCCTGGGGAGCAGACATACTTGGGACTACCTACCATGATTTATACAGGGTAGTCCATTTAAAGGGGCAATCTTTGTGCCACCCGACCCTGGTCATGAGTTGGGTTTACGAGCACTTCATTCCCTACATGGTAGAGGTGTAGAGGTGACAGATCCTGGAGCTATGAGGGAAGCCAGATGGACAGATATGTCAGTGCTCAGAGCACCTCATCAGCCAATTGCTTCTCTGACCACCGATGACATGGAGGCCACACCATATCAGACCATGGCAGGTATATGGGGCGAGAAGGCTCTTACTTTCATCTCCTGCTCCACCATAGGACAGCTTATTGACAGAGTGGGGTGAGTGGAGATACACCCCTTTGGCCGATTTCCTCAGCAGTTTTCCTACCCTACACTGGCATGCTTCCCCCGGTAGCACCAGTATACAGGTCAGTTCAAGAGGCCAGAGGGGGTCCTAGAGGTTGGGGTTAGACAATTGTTACTCCTAGCGTTCCTATTACGGCCAGGAGGGTAGTACATGCCCGAGGTAGAGCTGGTGCACCTCAGGCACCCTTGCTTCGGATTGCTACGGGTCCTGCCCATAGCAGCGATGACCCCATTGACATAGACTCTGAGTCCGAGGAGTTTACAGGGGGAGAGATAGAGGACAAGACTAAGGAGGATAGTGATCCTGAGTGGCATGACACTCAGGATATCATACAGGCAGAGAGGGCAGAGCAGCGTGTAAAGAGAGAGACTCTGGTTTCAGAGGAGCCACTCTCCCAAGGCCATGGTGGGGAGGATGAGTCTGTTGCAGGATGCTATGTTGCTCCAACCACGGGGGGAGCACCTCAATCAGCGGCGGCATCTGTGGTGGGTGTTGACCCTAGAGATCCATCCTGGAGGCCTGGTGATCCCAGTAAGTTACCATCCTTTCCTTTTAATGTTTGTTTTTAATCAGGATTTCCTTAGTTGCTATCTCTCCTTTTGTTTGCTCTTGTATTTTATCTCTTTTTTAATTTATAATTTGTTTTTCTCCTTTGTTTGTAGAGACCGCCGATGAGTGGCGGGACCTGATTCGTAGGGTATGCACCGATACCCTAATGATCCCTATGGAGAGGACCCACGCAGAGTTGTCTGTGGATGTTGGGGAGCCCTCAGTAGCTGGTAGACACACTGACATCTTTTCCGCAGTCTAGCATGTGGCCAGGATGGTATCAACTCTCCGCACTGAGCTAGCAGGGTATAGGACAGTCGAGCGTTTGATGAGGAGTCATTCTCATGGCGAGATTGCAGCTGCCCCTCGGGATCTTGAGCCCTCCATGCACTCAGAGTGCCGGCGTAGCTGGAGTCCTAGGCATGGGTGTGCACCTTCAGAGGGGTCTCATAGGGATTGAGAAGCCACCTGGCTCTCCTATATTTTGTATGATATATTCTTTTGTATATAGCGGGCTCTTTGAGCATTTTGAGCATGCTCAGCGCATGATGGCATTGTATAGGAATTTTGATATATATATATATATATATTCTTTTTGGATCAGACTTTTGGCATTTATGGCTTACTTGCATTTCCGTTTCCTCATGTGAACTATGATATTATGTTTATATGCTTTTTATAATGTATGCAATGGAGAACAAATGATACAAATGTTTACTTTCTTTTTGTATTTCATGATGCTGATATATGATAATGTAGACACGATGTGATTTTTAATTGTAGTTTCTTTAAGCAATTTTGGATACCTCATGTTTGTTTTGGAAAAGTGGTGAAGATAAACCGGTATGATAAGCAGATAAACTTGCCCCACTCCTAACCCCGCACAACTGGTAAGATGTGAGGGCTCATCACCGAGAGCTAGAAAGGGCACAAGTTATGAAATGTGTCGAAATGGTAGTGATGAGAGATAGACAAAGCTTTGGTGGAACCAAATTAGGATGCTACAAGTTTACTCCACTCGAGTGACTTCATACTTTTCGGATGCAACTTGCTTTGCGGTTTATCTAGACTTAGATCCGTAGATGGCCACATGGTAGAAAAAATATGGTTTTTAGAATTTTGAACTCTTTTGGAATTTTGGACATCTGATTCATTTGTTTTTGACTCAAGACTTCAAGATTTGAATTGTTTTTCTATGACCTTTTATGTTTTTTTGTCAAGCTACACCTTGCCCCATGCTACTAGTAATAACTATGGGCTTATCACCATAGGCAAGATATAGGCGAGTAAGGGCATTTCCATCCTTTCCCAACCCTACATCACTAGTAAGAGACACAAGCTCATCACAGAAGGTTGGTGGGGCAAGGAAATGTGTAAATTTAAAATTTTCTGTTTGATTCTATATTTGACTTGTTTACTTGAGAAAAATGTCAGTATGTTTTTATTTCCAAAGAGATATTCATATGGGATAGATGTGACACCGTGAAGCTTCTAGAATAGACCATAGGCAAGACACCTATCCTAAGAAGAAACCAAAAGTGAGAAAAAACCTGCAGATCTTGGTATGGTTACCGTTAAGACTTTGTCATATCTAGCTTTATTTGATGAAATGATTCCGAAATAATTTGATGATATCATGGAAATAGAGAAGTACGATTAGAGTGTTTATGCCAACAACATCATGAGTTTATAATGAATTGCTCTAAGAACAAATTCCTTGATCACAATTATTATACGAAATAAGCAGACAAAATGATCCTAATCTATATGAAGATGTAATGTAGATATAATTATACAAGTAGTGCTAGCTGCTCACGTGTAGAATCGTTTGAGGTGCAGGGAATTGACTGTTTCACCAAATTCCTCACCTTCTAGCGTACATAGGAGATATGCACCATTTTCGTAGTCCTTCATGAATCGATATGGACCCAGCCATTTGGGCCGGAACTTCCTTCCTTCGCCGGTCTTTTTGTCAATCCGGCTGTCTAGCCTTAGAACTAGATCACGTTTATATATGTCATGTTCATAGACCTTTTTGTTATACTGCCGACACATCCGGTCAACATAGACTCTGTGCTGCTGTTCAGCATCTAACCTAGCTTCATCTAGGCTTTCTAGTTGGGAGAGATGTGCTTCTCTATAAGCGTCTTCATCCAGAATCCCTTGTAATGAAATGCGGAGACTGGGTATTTCAACCTCAAGCGGGAGAACTGCTTCTGCTCTGAATACTAGTGAGAAAGGAGTCACTCCTGTTGGTTGTCCTTATTGAGGTTCAGTGGGCTCATAAGGCTGGATATAACTTCAAATGCCAATCTCATTTGTTTTCTTTCACCGTTTTAAGGAGAATGGCTTTTAATGTTTTGTTTGTCACCTCATCCTGTCCATTGGCTTGAGGGTAATACAAGGAGGCTGTTTGATGGCTTATTTTAAATTTATTACTTAAAAGAAATATTTGAGATAATGACTGTTTGAGGGTAATAATTCGTGAACTTCATCATTCTTAAAAGAAGTCCCCATTATTTGAGATAATGACTTGCAGGACACCGTACCTATAAATGATTTGGTTTAAAATGAACTTGGCAATTACAGAACCTGGTACAGTAGTAAGAGGCATAGCCTCTACCCACTTGGTAAAATATTCGATGGCCATGATTATAAAATTATGGCCGTCTATAGACAAGGGAGAGAATTTCCCTATTAAATCTAGGCCCCATGTAGAAAAGGGCCATGGAGTAGCGATTGGTTGTAGAGCTTGTGTCGGCATGTGAATCTCATGAGAGAATTCTTGGCATTTATGACACCTTCGTACAAACTCTACTGCGTCGTGTTCTAGAGTAGGCCAAAAATAGCCCATTCGATGTATTTTTCGAGTGGTGGCATGGCCACCGAAGTGGCCTCCACACATCCCACTGTGAGATTCATGGAGAATCTTCTTGGATTCTTCTATGTCGACACATCTTAGAAGCATTGCATCGAATGCTTTTTGATAGAGCACTTGCTCTATAATGATGTATTTGGCTACAATAATGTGTAACTTCCTTCTTCGTTGCGGCATAGCAACTTCTGGATACGTATGGTCCATGATATAATTAATTAAATTGGTATACCAATGACACTCAGAGATAGAAGGTCGGGTTTTGACTTAGTATACGCACTCATCTGGAAATTCCAGATCTACTAGATCACCTCCATCTAATGGATTATCAGCTAACCAATCCACAATGATTTGTCCTTTAAACCGACTTCTGATTTTATGAATGTTAATTCAAATTCACCCATTAAGGTTATAAAATGCCCAGCCTTTTTAGACAAGGACCCTTGCGTGAGGAAAGTTCGTAAATGGTTTGTTTTTACAATGACCTTTGTTTCTTGATTTAACATGTAATGTCTTAAGCATTTTGTTGCAAAGACTATGGCAAGGCATTCTCATTTTGCTTGTGTGTAGCGTGTTTCATAATCAATCAATGTCCGGCTGATGAAATAGATCGCACGTTCCCTATTGTCATCATCTTCTTGATCCAGCATATAGGCAAGCAAGACATTGGTGGCTTGCGAATATAAAATTAACGGGTGATCTGGCTTAGGTGGCATTAACATAGGTGGTGATAACAAGAAATGCTTAACTGCGTTAAAAGCTTCATTGCGGTATTCGGTCTAATCAATGTTATAATCTTTCTTGAGTAGATTGTTGATTGGATGGATGGTAAAACTTAAATCCGGGATGAATCTCCAGATTGCACCAAGCTTTCTAAGAAATGACCTGATTCCTAATTCATCCGAAGGCGGGAGCATTTCAAGAACAGCTTTAATTTTGGTTGGGTCAACATTGATCCCTTGTGATGATATAATGTAACCTAGGAGCTTCCCTCCTGTCACTCTAAAGACACATTTTTCTGGATTTAGCGTGACTCCGTATTCTATCAGACATGAAAGAGTGATGCGAAGCACTTCCCAGAGGGTCACAACGCTTCTTGGCCTTGGCCAACAAGTCATCTACATAGGATTCCACAATTTTATGAATAAGATCATGAAATATATATGTCATATCCCGTTGGTATGTAGCGCCAGCGTTCTTGAGACCGAATGACATAACAACATAGCAATAGGTTCCCCAAGGAGTTATAAATGTGGTTTTAGCTTGGTCTTGCTTGGATATTCTTATTTGATTGTATCCCAAGAATCCATCCATGAGAGATAAAAGCTCAAATCCAGCTGTTGCGTTAACGATGACATCTATAGATGGTAATGGGAAGTCGTCTTTAGGACATGCCTTCTTAATGTCTCGGAAGTCTATGCAAGATGCGTATCTTTCCATTCTTTTTGAGAACCGGAACGATATTAGATACCCCACTGAAAGTAATCGACTGGTTTGATGAATCCTACTTGGAGGAGCTTTATCACCTCCTCTTTTACAATGAGAGCTACCTTGGGTTTCATTGGTCTTGATTTTTGTTTAATTGGTTTTGCATCTGATTTAGTGACGAGGTTGTATACCGCAATGTGGGTTGTAACTCCTGTCATTTCCTTATAATTAAATGCAAACGCCTTCTGATGTTCCTTGAGGATCCGAGTGTGTATTTCTACTTCTAATGGAGTTAATGAGGATCCTAACTTTAGTATCCTTGGTTCATCTTCCGTTCCAATGTTAATATCAATGGTTTCTTCGATTAGAGAAGCGTTACCTTCTTCAAACTCAGGCGGGGCTAGGGGATAGCTCTAACTCATCTCCATTCTCAATTGTGTATATGTTGAGTTCCTTTTGTAGGGGGAGCTCTGTCATGGGATTCCTGTAATAGGAAGATGATTTCGGGATCAAAGATAAATCTACTGCGTGATGGGCGAGATGCATCGCTGCATAGTTGTTTAATTAATCAAGAGTGGTTGTCTCACTATCAACGTGGTCTAGGATAGTATATTTGTTCTCATCTCTGTTCATTAAACAAGAGCTTGACATTTTTTTTACTAATGGTTTGGTACGAAGGGATACCATAAAATGGGAATTTTCCAACTCGCTGCTTGGAGTGAAGCGTGATGCTGAGGTTGCTATTGAATTAGCAAGGAGATTTTGTTCTCGTGGGATTGCTTCAATTGATATGAAGTCAAACTCCTTGCTTAAATTTAATATAGCTGTTTTGTAGAGCTGTAAGTGCTCAGCTCTGGTTTCATATACTTCAGATACTTGGTTTCCTACCAATTATGAGTCTCCTAACACTCTGATGTTATCAACACCGATTCTCTTAGCTACGATGAGGCCAAGGAGAAGGCCTTCATACTCAGCACCGTTTTTAGTGCATTCTAAATTTAGCTTAAAGGTAAATGGTAGGACTTTTCCCTCGGGAGAAGTAAGGATTACACCTGCCCCAACTCCATAACAACATCTAGCTCCATCGAAATGGAGACTCCAATACTTAGCTGGGAACATGGGCGCTGGGAAACTTGTTGTGTTAACGTTCTCTACTTCTATTATGAAGAGATCCACTACTGGAAGAGAGCCAACACCTAGGGTGCACCCCATGCCTATAGAATCAAATGATAGGAACATTGGTAGATCTTGTTCTTAGTAATTCAACAATTTTTGCAGTAGTTCCTAATGATATTGTTTCTACATTGTTAGCCTCATCTTTGGGGTCTGGGGTTGCCTGGGCTAGGCTCATAGTTTTGAGATCTGTCATAGGTACCAACTTTTCTTCTGGTTTCACTTCGGTAGGTTTATTAAGTTGGTTCGTTGGTAGTTCAAACTCCGAGTGTATGCCTGGTCTTTTCTTTAGGTTAGCCAGGTGTACATTGAATGGTTTTGGATCACCTTTGGCTATGAACACCTTTCCTAAATGCAAGAATCTTACTTCTTGAAATAGCGTAGAAGGGATTGCCTTCATACGGTGTATCCATGGTTAGCCGAGGATCATATTATAGTTAGTTTCTTGATCTATAATATAAAACTCAGTCAGGATTGTTTTGGCTCCTAAGGTGACCGGTAGTATTATAGTTCCAATTGAAGTGGCTTTAAGGCTGTCATAGCCTCTTAAACGTATTTCGAGTCGTGGAACAATTGGTTTCTCCATACCCTAGCTTTTTAAGGAAAGAAAAACGGACTATGTTAACTGCTGCCCCCATCATCAACCATTGCGTGTTTCACATAATTGTTATAGACCCACACTTGTAAGTGTAAGGCCGGATCTCCTCGGCATGTAATCTCAGCGTCTGTTTGGCATTTTGTTTATTTCGAATATGAATTCGACATCCCTATCCGGCTGTCCCGGAGGATGGATATCAAAGTCTATATGATTTACCTGTGTTTCAGGAGGTGGAGTGATGCTAATTAGATGACCTAAACCCAATGCTTCTAAAAGAGCAGCCCTATGAGTAGGGGAGTTCTTTAATAAATCCAAAAAGGAGATGTGCGAGAAGGTATTTGTTAGATCATTAATTAAATCATAAGCACCTACGGGTTTTGTTAATACTTGTTGGATATTGTCTGTTTCTAGCGGGTAGCTTGGAATTAGCTGAGAGGAATACTCTCATGTCCTTGTTACAGCTTCTACGGGTAGTTCCGCATCTAACTCCACTAAACCGACTATCTTAGGTTGTGGTTGACTTCCTAGTTGTGGCGCAACTAATGGATTTAGTGAAGTTGAAGCTTCATGATCATTGTTTCCTGCAATTACACCCTTATTTGTCCCACTTGGATTTAATTTGTTATTGTTGTGATTTGGGAGCGGATCATTGAAGATCTTGAGGGGTGCATTTTGAGGGGAAACTGCCCCTGTAAAAGTATTTGGTGCTGGTGAGGCAGGATCTGCTAAGAACATATCTATGAAAGGTTGTCTTTTTTCTTCTGGAAAATGTTGCATGAATTTATTGTAGTCATGACATGTTCTAGTGTCATGGCCTTGGATTTTGTGAAAACCAAAATAGGAGTTAGGATTGTAATTCCTATTTTGTTGGCTCAGTGTATATTGTGGCCTAAAACTTTGATCAAACCGTTACCTATTAAAGTTTTGCATTTGTTGTTTTTTGTTTGAATTCTGGTTTTAATACCTAGTTGAATTTTGATTTGGATCGCGTGTAGGGCTTCACTGTTATTGTTGTTGTTGTTGTTGTTGTTGTGGATGATTAAAATCCACTGTATTGATTGTTGGAGTAAAGTTATTGTTTCGTTGATTGTTTATTTTGTGGTGGAGTATTCACAACGTTTACCTTTCTAGCCTAATCAATTACTCCATCTGTTGTCACTCCCACGATTTTTGTTAAGGATTTTAGGTCCTTGATTGACATTCATGATAGTAGGATAAGTTATAGTGTTTTGGTTGGAGGTGATTAACCTCCTCTTTGCTCCATATGTCTTACGACCACTATCAATTTCTGCTTGATCTATTCAGAGAGCGCACTCTCAAGTACTTCATCGTAAGTTCTTAGCGGGAACTTCTGGACTTCTTCCTTTACCTCTCTGCTGAGAGAATGAAGGAATAGATTGCATAGTTCCATCTGATCCATGTTTGGAGCACTTGTCGAAGAATAGAGAACTGTGCGCCACCTCTAGATGAAATGGGTGACAGATTCATTGTATTCTTGCTTAATGTGCAAGAATTCCCCGATTCTTGTTCTTAATAGTTTGTTCATGTCAAAGGCCTTGATGAACTCTGACACGAGTTGCTTGAATGGATGGATGGAAGCCTCATATATTCTATAATACCAATCGAGAGCAATGCCCTCCAAAGTTTTGGGAAATATTTTAGCAATAACCCCATCCCATGGGAGTAGTTTGCGGATGGCTGTAGCATAAGCCTTGATATGTGTGTTTGGATCTCCCTCACCTTTGTATTTGGGAAAATCAGGAAGAGGTGTTGGAAGCATGACGCTTCGTATGGTGAAATCTAAGGGCTCTTTCAAGTATTCTGAATATATCCCTATCACATAGGTTTCGACCATTGAGGGTGCCTGCTGAGGGAGAGCAGCGGTGGAATGGGTTGTTGATATGGCATTGCATATGCATTGGTAGGAGCATAAGGGAACCCCTGTGGTTGAGTAAAAATACCAGGAGAGGAGAACATATCCCCTTGTTGTGATTTGGAGTACATGTTTAAGTATGAAGGGGGATTGTCCAAGAATGGATTATTTTGTACTAGACTAGAAGGTATCGGAATGGTGTTAGAAATGGCGGTTCTTGCTAGGGTTTTTTGTGAATACTGAGGGGGTCATTGCCTAATGTGCCTACTCCTGTGAGGAGGTCTACTTGGCTAGGACGGTGTGGAGGATTGGAACTTCCTGCCTGCATGAAATGGGAATTTCGATTTGCTTGAGCAAGTTCTAACCCTCTCACTTTTTCCTACTAACGTTGAAATGACTTCATTTGGTGAAGTCACGGTGTTTTGCCTTAGTGGTGTTTGTTGTATATCATGGTGTTGTATAGGCATGTGATATCCTGCTATGAATTGACCGCTGCCTTTCCAAGTTTCCCTGACGGCATTTCCTATCTAACATGGCATGGAGGTATTTTCTTGAAAAGAGACCTCGGGTTGTGTTTAAAAACCTCCTACAGGTGGGTACATACTTCGAGAATGTTGTTCATATCCTAACATTATGTACCAAATTTTCATCATCTAAACCTAGGTATGGATCAGATTGTCTACTAATTTTTGGTCTAAGTAGTACCTGAGGAGACGAACCAGCTTCTCCTATGAACGTCATATTATTTGAGCCGAATGCTCTGTTTCTTGTGTTTGAGCGAGCTGATCCAACTCCTCTGTTTGGAAAGATGAGTTATATTTGATCCTTGGAGATGGAGTTTGTGTTGATAATTGGTTATTTGAATATTTTTCACCCCACACTGAGAGCAAGGGTGATGACTGTCTATTCAGTTGAGCGTAGTATGCTTTAAGACCTAGGAGAGGTCTAACCATATGCATCAAATCCCGATATATTCGGGGGGGTATATGAATACCCGCAGAATAATGGGTAAAAGTGAAGGTGATGGTGAAAGCTAATGAGGTAGTAAAGATGAAAGAATCATTTTAATTTGAAAGAACCAGTAGAAATCTGACTCCAGACCAAAAAGGAGAAAGTTCACGTTGGGTTCACCAATTTTGTACGATGGAAAAGTTACAAGCAAGCATTGGAATCTACAAGTAACCTTTCCTCGCACCCGACCTCCTGAGGTCATGCCGTGGGGATTAAATATGTGTGGGATTCAGACAAGCTAATTGGGCAATTTGATGTCTTCAACGCGCACTAGTGGAAATTACGAATCTAAGGCAAAGAAGGCCCTCCTAACCTGAACTGGTGTGATAGATCGATCAACCAAGGATGACTGCTCGAAGGCTCCAATCAATATCGAGCTCTGACATGATTCGGTCCATAGGTTGTGGAATATGTGGAAAATGTCTTGGGATAGTTTCATGTATGTCTCCCGATAAGGTCATAGGACGGACCATAAATATAATTGACTCTATGGGCGATTCTTTGGCCTAGTCTAGAAATCCTTAGCTTTGTCAGTTGTTATGTCTAATAAGGATAACTATTCGATGATGATAGGTGGAAGTGGAGTAGATCTGAATACTAGTGTACGTAGGCCATCATCTATGTCTGATGCACCTATGGGCTCGTTGGGCTGTGGGATTTGTGGGTCACAACCGTAGATTCATACTGGTTGTGGTCCTACTATGGTCATGTGCTGAATCAATCCCTAATCCCTAGTATCCAATAGTCATATTCCTTTTCAGCTTCTATATTCAGAATCAATAATTGTGCAATCTTCTAAAAATATCTTATAGGGCGTTTGTGTAACCTGAATTCTCAAGCTGGTGTCTATATCTATAAGAGTGTCTCCTGCGTCTTGCTGTGGGACCAAAGGATCACAACCAAAGGTCTACTCTCTTTCAAACCCTTCTACAGTCATGCGGGGTATGAATCTAGGGTAATCTGTAGTTTGGTTGATTTGACCAAAATGTGTGTGCTTGGTCGTCTTCTATGTTTAAACCCGTGCAGTTGGAAATTGATTTGTTGTAAGTTTACTATTATTTGGAAGACTTGGATCCTGAGATTCTGATCTATATCAGTTATGCGTTGTGACGATATTGAGTTGGGGCACGATTGGCTCAAATACGTATTCCCCGGGCTCTCTAGGTCCTGTAATTATCATTAAACAACAATAATGTAAACTAGATGCAGCAAAATAAAATTAACTATGCAAAGTATGTCTATAACATATATAACTTCTATATTTTTGTTATTTCTGATGAATTTATAAATGAATTTGAAAGAGCAGCTATTTTAATATATCAAGAAATTGACAATTAACCTAGTGTCAAATTTTAAAACAAACAAAGTAACCGAGTATAGTTACTTGCCTATGCAATTGTAAATCTATTCTAAACAATGAAATAACTGATGTAATCTATTTGAAAGACTCTTAATCCTACCTCAAAAGTGAGGAAAGAATCATAGTCTCTCAGAAACTATCAATCCCCACAGCTTCCCTGGTAATATCGAAAGTAAAATTGACTGAAATAAAGTAATTAACTACTCTATTTGATATGATTCTAATTAGAAATTTGAAAGCTAGAACCTGGATTCTACAGCATAGTGGTGAATCCGATGGTGTGTGTGATCTTGTCCCCTCAGTGTGATCTCCTCGTTCCTTTGTGTTCACGTGGATCCATAAAAGCGTGTAATGCTAGCATCAACAGAAGTAGATATTGGGACAAAGGCAGCTTAGGATATAGACTAAATACAATGTGAGTAGGAGAGTGATAGTGCAAGAGTACAGAGCTTGGCTTATGCAATTCCTAGTGGGATTTATTGTGAGTCATGCAACATAAAACGTCCAGAACTTGAAACTATTCTGTTTGAAGAATAAAACCTGCAACTCTAATGGCTTCCTATTGAGAACAAACTATTCTACTCCAATGGATTGGATGAAATATCAACAGCACTTGCACAAGATGGGTATGTGGCTTCCTAACAGCAAAACAACACTAACTAAGCATGCAATGAAAGAAACTAAGAACTCTAAACAAAATGAAAGACTAATCTATTGCAATGAGAAATTCAGAGGTAAATTTGAGGGGCCATTTTCTTGAGCACAAGCCATCTATTTATAGCATTTGCATTTACCCAAGGTAAAAACCAATTTGAACTCTTAAACTATAAACAATGGCAAAACACTATTCCAGGGAACCAGAATCATTAATGCAAGCTTATGGTGGTGAAAAAAAGCTGGTAAACGTTGAAATTTACGTGAGTCATGTTAAAAGAGAATTCTGGAAAATGCATAAAGGACTGCCGCCCTGATGAGCAGGGCGGTGGTTATAGGACCCGCCTCCCAGGTAGGGTGGCGGTTTCGTAACTGAAGAGCAAAAGGCCAAGAAAAGAGGGGAAAAGAGAAATACAAAGCAGGCGGGGGCTAAGCGGGGCATGCGGGATGATAACGCATACTTGGAGAGATTTTACGGATCCCGAACACCTTGTGAGGAGACCTGTATCATCATTGGGGTATGTGTTACGTTGTTCTGGTGGTACAGTACCCTACAATTTTGGGTACGTACAGTCACCCCCTATGGGAAACCTCCTAGCTATTCATGCAAAAACACCACACAATAACATTACATAAGTTTTCAAATTTTGGTCACATTCCTCAACACCCCGACATCCTTACATAGTTTTTCCCCTGTCCCCTTTCAATGTATGTGATAAAATGTCCTGCAACACAACAAAATACTTCTCTATCCTTTCATCCTTATTAACAACATCGAGGACAATATACATATAAAATCAATAATCATCATTTGAATCTAGCAATTCTATTATCCATCATCATACAATTAATTTGATTTTGGAATTCATAAAAATCGTAATTCTATTCAAAACATCCAACATATGCCATGTATCCAAATTACAACATGTTAGTATAAAAAAGCATAATATCACAATTCAACATATATAGTTATCTATCATCACCATCTAGTGCATCATAATAAAAATGTCAACCACATAATGGCAATAGTCTAAATATATGCATAGTCTGTCATATTACTAATCAAAATATAATACTCAAATGTCTAAGCATCAGTCCAACAGTAACAAATATCAAAATGAAATAGTCTTGAAGAGGAGTGGGCACTACATCCCCACTCCCCTCTTAGACCCAAATTTAAAATTGGAAGTTACTAGAATATCTGAGAAACCTGGGCGTGGGTGTAATACCAATCGAACTCTAAAAATTTTGTTGTAGGAAAACTCCACTAAATACAAGTACTCCACCCATCTAGACTAATGGTCCATGACATACATCCACAAGAAATCCTCCAAGGTCTGATTTACACACTGTTGTTGTTTGTCCCATCTGTCTCTAGATGATAAGTTGTACTGAAGTTGATACATGTCCCAAGGGCATGCTGCATGGTAGTCCAAAAATGAGAGGTGTATAATAAGGGATCATGGTCACAAATAATCTTTCATGGAATCCCCTGTAGTCCAAGAATATCATCAAGGTATACTTGCGCCACTACACTACCTATATAGGTTTTCTTCACCAGAGAAAAATGAGCCACTTTCATCAATCTATCCACTGTGACCATGATGGCATCGTGGTGGTATCTCAACGTCAGTATCCCTACTATGAAATCCATGGAAATGGTGTCCTATTTCCACTCTAGTATATCATGTGGGTAGAGAAGGTCAGCTAGAGATGTTGATACTCAACCTTCACCCTCTGACAATCTAAACAGCATGACACAAACTAAGATATATATCTCTGTAGACCTCTCCAATGGTATAGTTGTCTCAAGGTGGTGTGCATCTTCTTCACCCCTAGATGGATTGAATAAGGTGCACGATGAGCCTCTACCAAGATATCATGTCTCAAATCTCCATCTCTAGGTACATAGATCTGGCCTCTGTGTCTAAGAATACCATCTTCCTCTAATGAAAATCCATCAAACTTCCCCTCCAGGGGTCTCTTAAGACTCAATATCCAATCTAGCTATAAGGTAGAAGCTGTCATGTGGAAGCTACTGCAAAATCCTGCTCCATAAATTTGTACCCACTGAAGTGGCCATAACCAAATGTCTCTATCTACTCAAAGCATCTACAACCACATTCTCCTTCCCCTTCACATTCTCTATCTCCATGTCATACTCACAAATGTAACTCCATCTAATGCTACTGACGAGCGTTGAGATTGGGCTACGTGAAGAGGTGACGAAGACTCAAATGATCAGTCCTGAGAATGAATCTCCTGCCTAGAAGGAAATGTCTCCATCAAACCAAAGCATGAAAAACTGTTACAAGCTCAAGGTCATGAGTTAGATAATTGAGCTCATAATCCTTGAGTTTATGAGACTCAAAAGATACAACATGGCCCTCCTGCATCAATACACCTCCTAATCCTACCAAAGAAGCATTTGTGCATATGAAGAACTCTCCCTATGGATCTGGCACGGCAAGAATGGGTGATTTCATAAGGAATTCCTTCAGTGTCCTGAAGGCATTCTCACATCTATCTGAAGGGAAGTCCTTATTCCCTTTCCTCTGAAGGAAGTGATAGGGTGTGTAACTCGAGATTAAAGTCCTGAACAAATCTCATGTAGTACCCTACCAACCCCATGAAACTACGTCCACCTTGGTCACACTAGTGGGTGCTAGCCAATCCATAATGGCTCTAATATTTGAATGATCGACTATGATACCTTCCCTAGAAATGATTTGACCCAAATACTAGCACCTCTAACTAAAAGAATGCACACTTTTCCAGGTTCTCTATAAATTTCTACTCACAAAGACACTATAGAACATGACGAAGGTTCTCCTCGTGCTCCTCACGCATACGAGAGAAGATCAAAATGTCATCAAGGAACACATTTAGGAAAAAAGTGGTCTAGAAAATTCTAAACACCCCTATTCATCAAACTCATGAACACTGAAGGGGCATTCGTTAGACCGAATGGCATAACCGTGAAAACTCATAGTGGCCATATCCTCATACGGAAAGTTTTCCTATGAATATCTTCCTCTGTAATCCTCAGCTAATGGTAGTCTATGATTAAGATCAATCTTAAAAACATAGTGGCCCCCTTCATCTGATCAAACAAATGTTATAAATGCGAGGAAGGGGAATAATTAAAAACAATTTATTGATCATCCGGGGGTATAAAATTAGAGGGAAGATTACATAATAGATATCTCCACACACAACACTCATCCCAAGGGGTTTTTCCTTCTTCTTCACAAAAATCACTAGTGCTCACAACCATTAAGTTACAATACACTAGTTATAGATTAGTTGTATTTTCTCTATATTATTTATTTCCACACCTAATAGTTCACAATATCTACTATGAGCTCACATAGCTCAGGTGTGGTCATCCCTCCCCTAAGGAGCACTGTGAGATAGGTTCCACTCGTAGAACCAACCCCTCAATGTGTAAAATATATCTCATGTGGGGTAGGCATCCCTGATATCTCACTAGGAAAAACATCTGAAAAATCCTACAAAATGAGGTGATCATCAAGCAAAGGTCCACTAGCCTCATCCTTTCACCTATCACTAATTATAATAGCATAAAATTGAAAAAATGTGACCTGTTCATTGTGCACATCGCTTCAGATACATATCGGAAATAATACAAATGGAGATGGGTCTCTTGACTCCAACAATCACTGAATCCACTCCCAAATCATCTCCACAAGATATCAACTTATTGATGGCAATCAAAAATGCTCTAGCTATGTGCACACACAACCAATCCATGACCAATATAACTTCATATGAACCCAAGGGAAGGATACGAAGATCTGGAAAGTTAGTATTGATAAAATAGTCCTAGGTCCACTACGCACTCCTTCACTAAGGAATCAACTAAGATCTTATCTCCAAAAGCCATTTTGACTTCATCATAACTAAGGCCTTTCCTAACTACCACCAGCCTGCAATGGTTTATAATACTAAAGATGACTTAGAAATGAAAGAATCTGATGATCACGAGTCAAATAAAATAGGAATATAAATATCACCAATGATACAAGTGGTTTGTACCATCATTCCCTGGTGCTTTGCCTGGTGGTTCTCACCACTGCATAAATCATGTGGCTTCTAGCCATGTCACAAACTGTAGGCTCATAAATAGGTGCCTTACCTTAATTAACAAGGTTCTGAGGGAACTCTCACCAATGATGTCTATGCACACTGAATTCATAACAAGTACCCGGTCCTCTCCACTGAACAGATAGTCCTCCAACTGTGGCCAAGTAGTACGATGCTAAAGAACTTGATGATCTTGCCATAGATCCATTTATGGGTGATGTGGTGGATGTACTCTTATCGAATGTGTTCATAGGTGGAGCATATGTCCTGTTGGGCCCCTTGACTAGAGGTCCCATACTATGCCCTCTCTGAACATCATGGTACTATGGAGGTTGAAAGGGCATTCAAGTCTATCATTATCTACTTCATAGGAGGTGGAGGAGGCCGGAAGGAAGATTGTGTTGAAGTGTGTCCACCATGAGGAAGAGGAGATGATCCCCTCAACCTACTATCCTATAATTGTTGTATGCGGATCCTCACTCTATCACGAGCCTGCTGAGTCTTCCCCTTGGTCTTCTTCTGTAATATAGGCCTTCTCCACGGCCTCCGAAAGTGTTTGTGGGAAATGAATGTGCACTACCCCACCCAAGTCTAAGTTCAGGCCCTTGATGAACCTATGAACTCTGGCCTACTCATCCTACATGTAATCCACATACTGAAGCAAATCTAAAAATCCTCCCTCATACTCTGCCACTCTCATAGAAGCCTATCGCAGATCATGAAACTCATTAATCCACTACTGGATGAATCTCCTGGATATGTATCTACTCCTAAAACACTCCTCAAAGAGCTCCTAAGTAACTATCTCTAAATCCACATGGAGCTTCTACTCCTCAGTCCTCCACCAAACTCTAGCTCCGTCTCTCAGAAGGTGGATGGAAACACAAGCTTTTGTGTTGCTAGAATAAGGACATAGCTTGAAGCATCCTCTCAAGCTAACCAACCATGCTCTACCTGAAATCCCCCTATGTCTCTAGAAAAATGAGGTGGGTGTAACTTCATTATCTCTCTAATGTGATCCGCTTCCATGTTGACTGTTGACCCCTAGGTCTCTCTACATGATCATCTCTCATCCTAGGGCTCCTAGACCTATCTCTATTGCCCCCTAGCTCTATCTTTGTGCTCCCTAGGAGGTGACTCCATGTCTAACCGACTCCACGTGGGATTTCTCTTCCCTATCCTCCACACTATGACATGAAGGTGCATGAGCCTCCACTGATGGCTCTCTTTCTAGTCTGCTAGGTCTGCCCTCCTAAATATCCTCCGCATATAGCGGCATTAACATCCTGTACTGTCTGTAATATCTGATGCAAAATAACTTCTACAGCCTGATCTAGGGGTGGTAGGTCTAGGTCCATGTGTAGGAACCCCTCATCTAGTCCGTGCCTCCTGCACAGACCAAGATGGGAGCTAGTTTATCATCATCTAAGTTTTTGTTTCAGTTTTCTAAGTTTTCTATGTTTAACAAAATATCATACAATGTTGTGTGTTCTAGGTTTAGAGTTTGTTAGGTTTATTTGTTTATGTTTCATGTTTTCTAGTGTGCCCGAGGTCCAAGCATTGAACCCACGGCTCTAATACCAAGTGTAACGCCCACAATTTTACTTTCACGAAACCCAAGACAAACAAAGGTTATATTAGAAAAATTACGGAATAATGGTTTTTTAAATAAAGCCAATTGCAAAGTTTAGGTTATTCTTCGATTAACATCGATCATTTCAAAACTAACAATTAAATTATATCATTTAATTTCTAGTTAGGTTTAAAAAATTCATTCCAATAATTCTTGATTAATTTAATAATGTGGTTCCTAAAGTTAATATTTTACTATAAAAATGTCTAGGTTTAATTTTCCCTTCCATTTAAACAATACTATTAAATTTAATTCTCAATTATAAATTTTGTCTAGATTACTAAGGGAATGAATTTACTTAATTTTCACAAGGTCATGCCCTTTTTATTTTTAAAAGTTACTAAAATGAAACATAATGAAATACAAAATTTGAGTTAACTTCAACACCACTTAAGTGGCCCCATTCAAACTTGACCCATGTGTTCAAATGATGATCTCACCTAACTCCCACCTAACATTTATAGGGAACATTCTTAGCCATTGGATGACATCAATGTAAACCATTGGATCTAAGGGTTCCAAACAACCCTAAACATCTCTATGGAGGTCTTTTATTCATTTATTTTTCTCATTCCCTCATTTTTGTTTTGGAGGTTTAGGGAAGGAGGAAGGTAAGGAAGCCATGGAAGAGGAAGATAGAGCCTGGATATGGATATGGAAGTGGTGTTGAAGTTCAAACCCAAACATAGCCGCTCAAACCACTATATATATATATATATATATATTTATATTTGTTAACAAAAGTTTTATTAATAATTATTTTAATATATATATATATATATATATATATATATATATAATAAATTTTTCAATATTTATTATTATTATTATTATTATATTATAAATATTTATTTGTTAACAATAATATATATATATATATATATATATATAATATCATTAATAATTTAATTTCATTATTATTATTAAATTGTAATCATATTAACATATTAATAATATTAACATACTAATAATATGAAACTAATCAAATTTATTTAGGTTCTTTTTTTAATAAAGAAAGCTACATTTGGTTAAATTTAAATAACAAGAAATTTTTAAAACCTTTCCATATAATTAATTTAATCATAGTTGTATTAAAGTAGGGATGTGCATATGCATTTTTTATGTTATTCCATTTAAAACTAAATTTGAGAGAGTAATATGATTGCTACTAATTTAGATAAAAGTTAAACTTGGAGAAAAAAATTTGGTAAACTTTTTTTATTCAATCTAATATGATTGTAAAATAAAAGCCTTTCATTCAATGAAACAAGAGAACTATTCCATTTCTATCATAAGATTTATAAGTAATAACCATTTCCAACAATGATGAGTTTTAACAAGATTCCTATTTCTTTTACAATGGACATAGCACATGTTAAGAGTAATGAATCAACTTAATTTTCTTAAGAGGGATTTATCTCTAATTCAACTTATTTCAAACTTTCTATTTTACTAAAACAAAGAAATGATTTGGAAGATCTCTTTCACATAATAACACATTTGCATATATAAATTTCTCAAGCAACACTCAACTTAGAAGAGTTTATAATTTTAGAGATTTCCAAATGAATAACATAATTTTATTTCAAGCCTGCCATTTTGAAATCTTCCACTCAAAGTTGGAATAAATACAAGAAAAAATTACAACATGAAGGTTTTAAACAAGGCCAAAAAATTAGAAGTCTTCAATTTGCATGTCTTCTCCCAAAGTAGCTCTAAACTAGCTCACTTCAATCTTCTCATAACAAGGATCACAATACAAAGGAAGGGGGAGTAGGCAACGCTCTCCATAAAAACTTTAATCCATTAAGAGCAGAATCCATCCCTTTAATGGCCCCTGAGCCCCAACCAAGGAACCATGAGGGGCCTTGAGCAACATTTGACAACTTTCAAGAAATCGTGGCTTCCACAAACAACATACATTCCAAAATATTCAACACAATCAAAAGACATATTCAACAAGTTTACAACTTCTCAAACAACACAAAGGTTTGAAATCAAACAAAATGGATCAAGGACTATGGGAAACCAACTCATTTTGCCTCCCAAGTGAAGTGGGATTTTTACCCTAAGCCTCCAAGTGCACAAAACAAACAACACAATATCCTTATCTCTCCCTTGTAAGTATGCAACAATATAACCATGATTTCATTTTCCTTCCCCATAGGTGAAACTCCCAATCACACTCCCACCAAATGCATGCCTCACAAAACTCCATTTTCCCTCCCCAATTATCCCATAATTACATCTCCCACACCCAAATTAAGGCATACTACCCAACCACACAAAAGCACATTCACAAAAGTCAAACAAACTTAACAAGCACAATATTTCCATCATCAACAACCATAATAAACAAAACAGACAAAGGTGGAGAGCCTACCTCTCCATCAAGTTCCAAAAATCTTCACTTCATAATTCTTTCACACCTCAAGCCAAGAAAATTCCAAAAGCACTCCAATAAGCTCCTAATTTCCAAAAATGCAAAGGAAGAAAAATAAACAAGTAACCCCCATTCCAAAAAAATATCCATCAATAAATAGAAATGGAATGTGAGGATGATGAGGTGGCTCCATGTAGGATGCCACTTCATCATTCCTCCATTCCCACACTCAATTCAACACACCATGCCCAAGACAATAAATGAGCATGTAAGAACTATGACAACCCACATGACACACAAACTTGCACACCATGCAGTCTTCTAAGGACAAAATTTATTGAGATAAGAATAAGGTGAAATTATTTTCACCCTTTTAACACTCCAAAAAGGATAAATAAGTCAAAAATAAACTCCCCAACCCATAGGTAGGGTTTTTGGGTAAATTTAAGAGGCATGGGACAAGCTTAGCTTGTCCCACAAGCCTCCAAAAAGGCCTCCCAAGTCAAAATCCGAATTTTGAAGTTGGGGAGGAGTAAAACACACACAAACGAACATAAATCTTACTTACAACAAGGACCATCTAACCTCATAATTACCCATTTGTCACATCTCTATTCTAGTTAACCAAATAAGAAGGATTAGCTTAATTAAGACACATTATTACATGCTAATAAAGTGACAACAATTTCAAAAAATTAAATACATAAAACACAAATAAAGCACATACAAAAAAATTAAAAGAAAAGGGAAAACATATCACCCCATGACCACACATGTGAGGTCACACCCCATGGGAAACCTCCTAACTAGGCATGCAAAAACACCACACTATAACATTACATAAGTTGTCAAATTTTGGCCACGTTGCTCAACACCCGACATCCTTCCGTGATTGGTCCCCTATTCCCTTTCAATGTATGTGATAAAATGTCCTGTAATAAAACAAGATACCTCTCTAGCCTTTCAGCCGTATTAACAACATCGAGAAAATATACATATAAAATCAATAATCATCATTCGAATATAGCAATTATATTATCCATCATCATACAATTAATTTGATTTTGGCATTCATAAAAATCATATTTCTATTCAAAACATCCAACACATGTTATGTATCCAAATTATGACATGTTAGTATAAAAAATCATAATATTGCAATTCAACATATATAATTGTCTATCATCACCATCTCATGCATCATAATAAAAATGTAAACCACATAATGTCAATAGGTCTAAATATCTGCATAGTTCATCATCTACTGATAAAAATATAATACTCAAATGTATAAGAATCATTCCAATAGTAATAAATATCAAAATGAAATAGTGTTGAAGAGGAGTGGGAACTACAATCATGTTCCCTTATTTAATGTTAAATTTCCACTTATTGAAAACAGGAACACTCTAAATGGGCACACAATGGAAATCACACTACCCAAACTGAAAGCAAACACACACACCACAAAAATTCCACCATAAATAATATGTGACCCCATCGTTGGTGACTGATGAGAGGTCATTGATGTACCTCTATCCTTCGTATCCTCCAACCTCCAATATCATGTTGCAGCTAGCTGAAGCATATTTTATCATAAAGCATAATTACAACTCAGAAATCAAATTCCACCGAAAATGCATCTGTGAGGAATTTCTATTTTACTTTTACATTTTTGACAACTTGACTCTTCTGACTAGACAATAAACAAGTATCCTAAAATCACCTATATGAGACACTTTGATGAACACCAAAATTGACTATTTTGACATATTCACAATACTTGGAATAATTGAAACTTAACATGACTTCGAAATTTATCTTGGATAGGACTATAGACCTAATAGATACAAGGCACACTTAATTAACAATATTTGAAAATTAATTTTAAATATTACTTTTTAAATAATACTCAATTAAATCCTAAATAGAAAATGTAAAATAATGCTTTAATATTGGTTGAATGCAAATACATGGTTATAGTAAAACTTTTGATACTTAAAATAAAAGACTTAGAATAACAACTTAAATTGACTCTATTGGCAAGTCAATACTTACCATTGTGATGCACCTAAGACGCTTTCTTTGACCACTCAATTACAAACATATTCCTCTTTCAAGTTTCAATTCACATGCATGGTTCGTTCAAAGTTCAAGGTTCACAAACAAAATGTTGTTAATCACTAAAATCCTCTCATATTAATAAATTTCCATACATAGGGGAAACCAATAACATAGATCTTCCCCAAACAATTCTCGGAATCCCATGATGCTCTTATGCTAAATGAAAGCACAAAACCAGATTATACACTGAATACACAATACTAATACTTCATTCAATATTTCAAACATACAGTACATGGTTATTATATAGCCAAAAAAATAGCAAAACAACCTCCAAATAATAATGAGGTGTTACAACTAATATAACAGAATAATATTCACGGGTATAACACTCCAACCACTAACCTACATAATAATTAATCATGTGAGCACTAACATAGGATTTCCTAACAATTAAATACTCACACTTATTGATTAGTCATTCATATATTTAATTTCATTTATCCAAAGTATTGCATTACTTCAGGAATCTCACCTTGAATCTTGGTCAAATATCATGAACTCTCTCTCCAAAACTAAATGGGCTAAGACCAGGCCATACTAAATTCTATGCTAACTTGTATAGTCCTTTCCTCCACTCTCCAATGTCTCTTTTTTATTTTCATACCTTTCTTTGCATCATTTCTATTCATATAGGTTGGCCTTAGTAAAATAAGTATCTTATAAAATCCTATATAACCAAGTCTATTACACTTAAGAAAACAATTGGCATTCTAAAGATAATATATTCCAAATTACATTCCTAAAGCACTCAAGCCTCTTCAAAATGTTTCTAAATCAATACCACATCTTTAAGAGTAGTTACTTAGGTCTGAAGCACTCAAACCAAGTTCAAGAGTATAATTTCCCAATATACAAGCCTCCAAAGGTCGTAGAGGAAAGTCTTATCAATATAAATTCAACATTAATCATTGTCAAAGTTCTAAGGGACAAAGAAAATCAATATAGTGCATCTAAAGAATAGAACACTATATCACTACCATATAGGGTACATTCTATTTTATCTAAAATTTAATTCATTATTATTTTTCCATGAAACACAAGGGAACAATAGGGGGTTGGCTTATATTTGCACGCAAATTTATACATACCCTAGTAGAACTACATATATTTTTCTCCACTTGTAATGATGTGTATTGAAGTTATGATATTGGTTTAGCATGAGTTAACTAAAATGTTCAATCTAACTCCACCATACACAAATTTATCCTTTTGTTATCTAATTATGTTCATAAATTGATAGTTTGGCTATCTATTGTTTTATCTATTAAATGTTACTACATTGAAGTTTTCCACATTGAATAACATTAGCATTGTACAACGAAGAATATTTCTACACAACTGAGGACCACTAGAAGTTGCAGTACCCTAAGATATCCCTATTTTAGACCATATAACCCAATACCATACCATTCTACGCCTTAGTAGGTCTTGTATTGTTTCATACAATTTTGTTTTGTAAATACAACTCTAGATATGAATCACTTCCAAATATTATGATTTTGCATATCCAATCTACACACCTAGATAATTTATGTACCTCTTGTTTAGCTAAGTACTATTTCCTCCATATGTTTTGACCAATTGTTTACATCATTTCTATAATGCACATTATATTAAAAGCTCTATTCTTTGTTTTGAATTAATTTTTATTCATCAATTTATAATATACAACCTTGTGCCTTTTAATAAATAAGGAAACAAATTTACACCAAACACTTATATTTTTATTTAGGGTTTAAATTGTTTTAAATGGGTATAAATACCCTATTTTATAAGTTTGAGTTTATTACAAGCTAAGAGGAATATTTTAGAATATTTTTATGATTTTGGCATCAAATATTCCAAATTTTCTTGCTAAAAAATATAAGTATTTTTAAACAAACCCCATTTTTGCATATCCAATAGTGAAAGCAATCCACGATCCCACATTTTTTTAGGAATTTCGTTTTACAATCTATGATTTATTATTGAAATAAATTATGTTTTTTTCCCACTTAAAGTATTATATTTACATGATCATGGTAATTAGAAAATTATTATAGGTTTTTAACTTACCATAAAACCAAAATAGAACATTTTTTCATGTTGCAATGATGCCCTACACAACAACAATTACCTTCACTAGAACATCATCTATTGAGGATGTCCTATGTACTTCACATAATAACACACAAATATTTACTATTATCTACCATTCATCATGCACACATTGGCCTATATATGTTTCTATAGATCTTCAAACCTTTTATAGATCTAGTCTTTTCAAAACCTATGCAGATTTGGATTTTTCTAGCTTAGTGCAAATATATTCAAACCCTCTAGTATTTTCAAAATTATGCAAATATATTAGGCATTAATTTTTTTATAAATGCAATGAAAATGTGTAAAATATGAGTCCACCTTCCCCACTTTCCCAACATACTCCCAAACTATACCCCAAAATAAATATTTGGAATAGTGTATGGAAATCCATCGAGAGGGGAACCATTAAAACTTGAAGAAAGGAAATCATGAGAATCAACGTTCTTTTCTATAAACCATGCCCAACACAAAGAAATTTCCCTTCGTAAAACCCTTCCAATGTTCACATCCTATTATGGTCATTCCTATTAATGAATGAGGATGTAAAGATTCATGGAAATAAATTTGAGGAGTTTTATTTTTCATAAATTGTAAAAATAAAAAACTAAGTATATTGTTTAGAGCGATAAAAAGTAGAAATGTTGGAAACGAAATTTCTATTTTTTCTCTTACATTTGTCTCAAAACCGCCTTCTTTGTAGTATTGATACCTTTCTTTTTTTTATCACATATGGATAAATAAAACCATGGGGTAAAATCATGTTAGTATGTGAGAGCCTACTAATTACTTTACCCCATTGATCTTTATATTAACAAGCCACACCCACATATATTTCTCGTTGATGCTCCTCATCTCTGTAAGAGAGAGATAAACAATGGCATTCATACTTATATTACCAAACATACTTCAATTCCACATGCACTCATCCTAATGAACCGCTCATCTCAAAACATTAGTACTACTCAAACTTATATATATTCACTTCAATTATTGGTTCATCCATCATTGTACACAAAATTGCAATCACCTTGAAGCTTGAGTGTTCCCCTTGGTAAGCTTAGAGTTTTCTCCCGTCAAATTTGTATTGAGACAAACCACTATATCCATGGGGCTATAACATTTGTTAGGTTTCCTAATTGGAGCTTAGAGTTTTCTCCCATCAACTTTGTATTGAGAAAAACCACTATATCCATGGGGTCGTCACATTGGTTAGGTTTATTACAAGATAAGGGGATGATTCGCTTACCTCTTGAAATGTTTTCTTTTCTCTCTTCAAATATTAATGGTTTGTGAAGATCGTAGAATCTTCTTATCTTTTTTTTTAAGAGACGTTTGTCTTTATCTAACGACTTCTCAAACATAAGCATCAAAGAGGGTCTTATGCTAGGTTAATTGCATCCTACGTCTAGTCATTTAGCATCATTAATAACAAAAGACCTTGTGGCCATCCTCTAAACTTATATTTTAAAATAATGAGGCATCGCAGATGTAATGGCTCACCTATCATGCACTTTTTCATCACTTTGAGTATCATAAATATTTTTTGAGAAAAATAAAGTTAAACTCACTACATAGAGCCCTTATCATTCTTAACTTCGTCATATAATATCTTACTATGTTAGAATATTACTTTCCATTACTCATATTAAAATTAGTTTTTCTGTTATAATCTCAAACGCTGCCATTGAATTTACCCCTTCTTTACATTCTATTTTTTCACAATCGTATATACAAATCTTAACCTTTAACAAACATTATCACATAAATTAACTTGCACCCCATCCGTCGCTACCCGTGTAAAATTTACTAATTTCATTTGGCACATATAAAAAGTCATAGCAAAGCCCTAGCCAGCCGGTGTGTTCAGGCTTTATTTTGCAGTTGTCAATGTGGTGTTTACCACTTTTGCATGTGCAAGAATGTTAATGCAAGATAATAATCACCGCATTCGCGTTGATGGCACATGAATGATTTCGTTTATAAAAATATCGAAGGCTGGATAAAGATAACATTAAATGTGCTTCAATGTCAAAAACTAGGACTTTTTGCACCCGCAATAACTAGTTTGCCACAACCCACGCTATATTTTTTAGCCATAATCCAAATATTAATAGTTTTTTAAGACAAGTACCGAATGGTTCATCGCCAACTCGAAGATTTAACCTGCTGCATAATCTAGCAAGCGAGGAAAGATAACAACAATAATCTAAATTACTGTCCTGATGCGTTCATCAATGCATAGGAAACAGACAAATAAATCTGTAGCAGGTAAGACAAATACATCAGACGACAACAATAACCTAAATTACTGTATGTAATGCGTTTCTCAATGTATACGAAACAGACAAATAAATTATCTGTAGCAGGTAAAACAAAAACGTCAGAGCGGACAACCGGCAAGTGGGATTGTCAATAACATACATTATAACCAGTCTCGAGGCCGTGCAGAAAACATATAAATACCCTACTCCCGGATACAATATTTTCTCAAAGCGGATTGTTGAGACTCACGAATGGCGTCTCGTTCGAAGATTGTGTGCTATGTTCTGGTGGCTGTAATATTTTCTTGGAGTCTACTCGACGGTGTTAAGTCTGTTCCAGTGGCGGAAGACTTTGGTGGGGGCGGTGATCGTGGTGGAGGATTTGGTGGGGGCGGCCGAGGAGGCGGTTATGGCGGCGGTGGGGGACGCGGTGGTCCGGGCGGTGGCTACGGTGGAGGTGGCCGAGGTGGTCCGGGAGGTGGGTATGGTGGTGGTGGCGGTGGACGTGGCGGCGGCGGTCCTGGCGGTGGCTATGGCGGTGGTGGCGGCCATGGCCCCGGTAACTGAGGATCTCTTGTTTTGCTGGTCATGATAGTGGGTGTAGACCTATTCAGCATATAATGTTATAGCTATATATGATAATAAAGCTGGTTTTGATCATCACTATTATAAACCTGTTTGTTGCTTCAAAATCTCTAAAAATTAATGTCTTCGAATTTAAGGAGGAATACAGTTTTATGGCTCGTGTTTCTTGTTTTAATACTTGCGCAGAATTTCTTCATGGAAACATTATATTGAAAAGCCAACTAATAGATCATATAGTTCAATTGTTGCATATCCAACACAAGCAATTCTTAGATGGATTTTAAAGTGGTATACTGGATTTAATTAGAGATATTTGAACGGAGGCTTTTAAGTTTATAAAGTTATATTAAAAAGAGAGGCCAAGTAATTTAGTAAACCAACATACATATTTATAATTTGCATGTGTTTTTTGTTACATCAAGTTTCATTTTAGTATCAATAATGATATTTAATTAGAACGATGTTATAATATGACATATCATGTCGAAACAAATATAATTGATAATATGTTAGAAAGTAATTAATAAATATGTGTTCTCCTTTGAAGATGTTCTTGCTAGAAAGTGTCAAATTCCGGTGGATCCAATATTTACAAGTTGTCGGATTTTAGATAATTGTTGTTTGCTGAATTTTGGATATTTATAGTTGCAAGAGTATTCGCAATTAATATATTTGGTGAACTAGTGTGAGTTGTCTTGCATATCTATTTGCTAAAGCAATGTTTTTTGCTGAATAGTGTTTGGAATTAATTAATTTGGTGAAACAACATGAATTCAGAAGTAAATATCAAATACATTGTCACACTCAATTCCCTCCATAATAAATTTACAATCTAACCTCACCGGCATTGATTGCAATGCATGTGCAATAATGCAATTGCTAGTTAGAACAATGTCATAATATGACATACCATGCCGAAACAAATATAATTGATAATATGATAGAAAGTAATTAATAAATATGGTAGAAAGTAACATATATTACTAAATATGGGTTCAAGACTATGTAATTGTCACATGGTAGTATGCTTATTAACTATTGATATGGGATTAGTTGATGGTTATGGTATTAGTGTATTGTTGTGCTTAGTAAATATTTTATAATTATGGAACTAGTTAATTAATTTAGTAATAGCTTATGTGAGACTTATTTTTGGCTCTGTACGATTTTCAATGTCGATTTTTGTTTTATTTTCTTATCGAATCCAAACTATCCATACCATTATCGCGTGTTATCTAAAACTTATGAGGCTTTACTAAGATTTCATTACTATTGTCTTCTCAACAACTCTAGACCATGCATATTGTTCTTGCATGATTTTTGAAGCATGTGAGCATTAATTTTGACATTTAATGTTCCCTTTAGGAGGTATAGTCATTATTAAGTGGTATGAAAATAATTTTTGTATATCATACAATGTTGGTAATTTTCTCTCTAAATATTCTAGCCATCTCTTGAACAAATTCCACTAGAAACCAATGGAATCCATGTCACAGGAGTAATGAACCTTACCAAAGGCTTCTTTATGTTCTCCTTCAAGATTTCCTTGCAAGTGCAATCTCTTATCGCTAAGTCAATCTATGGTTCTTGAGAAACATGTTACTTGTCCTTGCACCTCTAACTCAATACTTTTAAGTCTCTGAGCAATTTTCCCTCAAACTCCATGTGTGGGTCAAGCATCATGGTCTTCTTATTCCTTTTTTATTCTTTATCTCAAATATTATAAATCTCATTAGGTGAATTATATTTTCCATATACCCAACCATTTTTACTCATCTCTACCTAACAAAAAACTGTGTTGAGATTTATTTGAGTAAGGACATAAAGTATTTGCTTTACTTTTAAGAATTTTTCTCAAAAATATTACCTATATTAACTTTCACAACACTTCTTTGAGGTTTCAAGCCCCCAACTATATGATTTAGGATTGTCCTCTCATGGCTAAATCTAAGGCTACTGAGGGATCTCGACTAACTTAAAATCTAAAATTGCTAGCCAAAAATGATGGCTACAACACTACAACTAACAAAAAGGATCCTACAAGAAAAAAAACACTCCTATGTAGTTAATGTGTGTGAATGAAAAACCTAATCCTAATGTCTAAAAATCTAAAAACTTTATGATTCTTGTAACTACACTTGTTCCTCCCAATCAACTCCAACATAAACCCTTATAGAGCCAATATAACACTAAATGGATCATGTTTTTTATGATGCAGCAAGAGGGGAATTAAGCCTTAGGCAAAGTAGGCAGTTGCCTAGAGCACCAGTAGTCAAGGGGCGCCTAAATCTAAAATTTTCCTTTTTTTTAGTTAAGTTTAGAACTTAACTTTAAAATAATTTATCTAAAGATTTAGTATTGATAAACCCATTTATAGATATTATTGTATAGCAACATCAGTTTCACGCATACACATAAAAAGGTTTTATAATATTTTTGAAAGTAAAAGAAAATATCACATATTTATAAGCACATATGATTTTGTTGGTATTGTTACCCATTCTTTGATATAGCTCCAGATTATGTATGTTTGTAGTTTGTTCTAGAAAAAGGTTAATGTTTTTTTTATAATGTCGTTGTTGTATCTAGTAGAGGTGAGTATAATTGAAGGAAAAAAGTATTATTTTTTCTATTCTTAATTTTTTGGGGGAAAATTCTACTATTTTGTTATGGAGGAATTCATAGGCCTGGTCCAAATATGACTCTTCACAAAACCATAGGAGCTACATAAACATTTTTGTTTCTTTGCAAAGAAATGGTGCTTTATTTCAGGATAGAGTTACTGTCACCTACTTGATATGGCTAAATCAGACTTGTAAGAAGCCTTTTATAAAATATTGAATTTTTTGCATTCTGAGCATCCACTACGATTAATGTTTTCCATCCATGAAATATTTTTCATCCTTATGTGATAATTTGTTAATATATTGTTATTATTATTTCAGTATTACCGTGATGTAAATTTAAAAATAAAAGAATATAGACATATTTTATTTATTTACTTTATGGAAAAAATATACTAACTAAATTTGTGAGGAGGGCGTCCTCTCAAACTATTGCCTAGGGCGCTCCCAACCTTTAATTCGGCCCTGGATGCAGCCTCAAATATGTCTTCTCAACCCCTCTCACCACTCTTGTAGCCTACATTGAGGTGTTTTTGAGTCACCAAGGGTAGATAATGAGGCTAAGTGCCACTTCATTTCCATTACAAAAAATTAGACAAATTAGTGTCCTCTTTTATGCAACAATTTTTTACTTTAGATTATGTCTCTAATTTTTAGGAAGGATGAGGGAAAGTTAACATGGAAAATTTTCCTTCATGAATGTCATATTATGGAATGTAATATATCTAACATATTTTTCACAATAATTCTTTGTTTTTTCTAGTTTTCAAAAAATTGAGAATATAGATTTTTTCTATTTGGAATAATTTGAAATTTTAGGTTTCCTTCTTCAAACGTTATTAAAGTGAATTGCATCATATTTTCACTCATTTTCATACCTTACACAATGATGACCATGATGGTGCCACTATTTCCTTATATCTAATATCTATACCATTTATAATGGCCTCAAGGTAATTTTTTTCAAATAGGGCCTTATGAGTCCCTTTTTACCCACTAATGTGTGCTCTTTTAGCATTGCTAATCAAATAATGGCCCAAAAATAACATCACTATGGAGATGGCAAGATGAAAAAATTTCACTTTATTTTTGGCTCATTTGTGAATTAATATGATTAAACATCAAGTGAGGATAAAGAAGGTGTTAACCTTTAAATTTTACCTTGAAAATATTTAAAGTTGATTCAAAATTTCTTCTAAATCTTTCTCCCAGAAGTGTTTCTGAAATGTGTTCAATTTCTTCAAAGTTCCAAACTCTGAAAGCCTGAAATTCCAAAAATTCAGAACTTTAGACTTTCAGGATTTGGAATTCTCCTTTGAAATTTTTCACAATTTCAATTCGGAGTTATGAAGTCCGAAACTCTGAAGTTCCAAAATTTTAGAACTTCAGACTTTCAGGTTTCGGAGTCTCCTACCTTCACTTTGATATTTTTTCCTTCGAACTTCTGAAGTCTGAAACTTCGAAATTCCAAAATTTCGGAACTTCTTACTTTCAGGTTTCTGAGTCTTCCGTCATCTTTTCATAAAATTCATCTCTCAATTCCAAAAGTTTGAAACTCTAAAATTCTAACATTTCATAACTTTAGGTTTTTGAGTTTCAGACTTCGGGGTTCTATGGGCATTTGATTCTCACCAACCTCCCCACGTGTCATCTTTAGGGCATTAATTTCAGATTTCTCTATATATACTCATATTTTTATCGGTCATTTTCACCTAACTTTTTTCTCTGACATCCTAGTTTTTTTTACCTGACTCTTTCTACTTTCGAGGCATGGTTTTCAAGGTAACTTTGTTTAGGTTATTTCTTCTTGGTTTGTGATTATTTTGGGTTTTTGTTCCTTTTTTATTTTCTTTGGTTCTTCCTTTTTCTCTTTTGGAACTAAAACCCTCATCACCCACCATGTTTTCCTTAAAAATGTTGCTTGATCTTCGCAATCACAAAATTTGATATGTACAGGCATCTAATCCAAATTGCATGTTAATTTCTTCTAGATCTCTACAAGGTTTTTACTCTCATTCCTTGCTTGGCAACTAATTCACAATTCACATATTGTTCTTTCGGAGGTTTGTTGTTTCAGGTTTCGGAGGATTTTCCTTTTCAGAGATTTGATTCCTGAGGTTTCAGAGATTCCTTTTTCGTACGTTCGGAAGTTTCTGTTTCACAACTTCCACTTTTGAAATTTCAAAACTTAGATTTTTGGAGTTTCAGAGGTCTGTCTTTTCAGGTTTTTGGAGTTTTTTTTGCTTCAGAGTTTAAATCCTTTCGGACTTTCAGACTTTGTCATTTTGGGTTTTTTATAGTATTTGTTACAAATGTCCAAAAGCTCTTTTGGATTCCAAAATCTGAACTTGATATCAACCTCTTCCTCAAAAGGCAAAGAAAAGATGAAATATACATTTTTAGGAGTTGCTCCTCATTCGTGTCTTTCTTCAGACTTGGGAAATATTAGAGATATCGATCTTGGGCAGAGGTTGAGAGATCCTAACAAGAAGTCTTAGATGTAGGCTATATGTGACAGTGACTTGCTCTTGCTGCCAGCTTTCCTGCATCCATGTATTGTCCTGAATTTGTCTTGGCCGTCGCAGCCTATTTTGACGAAGGTTCTAGAACAGTGAGGAATGATGAGGGCAAGGTCATAATTTGATTGGACTCTTATTTCTTCGAAGATTTTTTCAAACTCCTATATTTTTTGGACTATGCCACAATTTCACCCGAAGCTACAATTGAACATTGGGATAAGGAAACTGAATTGTGTGCGAGGTTCATGATGAAGAGCTACTTAGCCAAGAGTGTCACTAAGTTTCCTAAGACAATGTTTCAATCGGATTTTATCTAGGAAGTGAATGATCTCATCGTGTTGTTGAGTAGATTTTTAGATATTGCTTCCGCAAAAGAGTTTCAGGAATGGATGTTCCTGTACATTGCCACTATTAATAATAACAAAGAATTCATACGATGAGGAGAGCATATCAACAACTCTACATGCTTTCAATTAATTAAATTTTTGTCTTCCAAGAAATTTTACATGACATCTTTCTTGGTTTATGATTAAGCTACCATGGGATAATTCAATGGTTTAAATACCAAAGGTGTTAGAAGTGCATCTCATATTTTTATTTTTATCCTCAAATCACGATGGATGAGGGGAGAAAACATTTTTGCAGATTCAATGATGCCTTCTTCGATGTTATTCTTTATCATTTGACAAGGATTTGTATAATCGAAGGATTTTGGATGAGGCTTTTAAGAAAGTACAAGAGTAGGGAGCCATTTATCTTCAGTTTCTTACAGTTACATATATTAGAATTCTCGGTTTTGTGGGTGCTCCCAGCAAGTTGCCAAGATTCCCTACTGATAAATGGGTTTTGCTAGAGTTGGTTCGGAAATTGTTGGATTATCATAAAATCTAGAACAAACGGCATAAGGTGGGAGTTTAGTTTCCCATTTAAATCGTCTGATATACTTGTGCCAGCATTTATAAAGTGAAGAATGTGGATGCAGAAATGTTTGAAGTGACTTTGTGAGCTTTTCACCCCCAAACTAATTTTGATTACTGGGGTAAGTTCAGTGAAACAGGTTTATCTAGTTCTCATGTGCCTCAACTAGAGGATATTTGGATTCACTGTCAGGATGAGTTCATTATCCGAAAACGAGATTATGAAAGGTTGACTTTAGATGAGGTTAGATAGTTTGGTATTATAGAGGTTCCAAATGAGATGGAGGATGAGGAAGAAGTATTGGATTCAGTATACAAGGATAAAAATATCGACAATCAACCATTGCCATGGATTGATTGGTATGTAGAGGAAATTTGCAATGCTAAGGAAAGGGCAGGGCCCATTTTGCAAAGAACATATAATTAGTTGGTTACCTTGGGAATTTCACCCAAAGAGTTGGATCAATCTATAAGAACAGAAGCCCAACCAACAATGAGTCTTCCTACACCCGTAAAAGGAAAAAGGCCTACCCAAAGGGCCAGTATAATCCCTAAGAAGATTTCATTTGTTGTTGGAAGTTACTCTCTTTCCAAGGCTCTTTCTTCCAAATTTGTTTCCCCTATAATACCAGTATCATAAGTTGTCAAGGTTATTGACTCTCATGTTTTATCACAAAATCAGGGATCCCCCTCCTTCTTTGCAATTATCACTTCCTTCTACTTCTACACTCATTTCTTCTTTTCCATCCCCATCCATGGCCTAGGTCTTTTCATCCCTTCCTATCCTCTCAGTAGGGGAAATGATTGGGTCTCTAGTTTCCACTTCACTCACTCTGTCGCTTTCATTTCTCTCCATTTCAACTTCTAGCCTTACTGTATCCACACCTATGGATGTTCTCACATCTACCCCATCTATCATTACCACCTCCACTTCATTGCCAGCTAATGTTACCATTTCCATTGTGTTATCTAGTACTCCAGGTATTGAATCAATCATGTCATCTCCATCGGCATCTGCTATACCAGAATGGTTATATCACCAAAGTCGTAAACAGAACAAGAAGGTTTCTCTGGTAGATGTAATAGATCTGAGTGTGTTAGAACCTACTCCAAGGATACATGCCAAACAGCCAAAGATCGTACCTAGTTTATTTGTGAACCAATCAAGAGAGAGAGTCGTGGAAATTGCTACTCCAGTTGAGGGAAAGACTAAAGAAACTATCACGGCTACGGATTATCAATATTCCAATTTTCACTCGGTAAGGCAACACATGAAGGTGCCAAACACGATGTGCAAACAGCTCTTGGAAATTTGTTGGGGAAATATGATAGGATAAATCTTCTAAGGATTAACTGAAAGAAAATGTTGTGAAATGTTTTGCTCCTTCTGTTGTAAACTTACATTATCATTAACTGTCATAGAGAGAAAGGGATGGATGACATGTACATATCATGTATTATTAATTATGTATTTGAACATACTTGATCTTTCTGTTAGGAATGTTTGGGGTCTTACAAGGGAACGTATGTTATTTTGTCTATGGTTTATTATTTTCCCTATCCAAATAGAATAAGGTGAATTATATTATGATGGTTTCTTTATCCTTTCTAAGTTAACCCTTTTTGATGTGAAGATCAAGAAATTATCTAATTATACTCTCTTGGTGTATCACCGTATTTTCATTTATTTTTATCTCTAACTCTGAAACCCCATGAATTGAGTAGATTAGAGTTCTTTTTTAAGTGTTATTATCCTTGCACGTTGATCTTAAATTGAGTGCCCCAAGTTTTAAAGGAATCTGGTCTTCTCCAGAGGGTTATCCGGCCAAGGAAACAAGGCCTCACACCTTGCGGGTGTTCCAACGTTGCATGAGATCTCTCAGCAATTTAATGGGTGGACAATCCTCGTGATAATAGAATGTTCCCTTCTCATGCACTAGTGTGTTAAGGAATTTGAAGCATGGTTTTATTTTAAATTTTTTTAGGGATTTTCATATCCTCTTCATCAATAATATGCATTTACTCCTCAACATTTGTTTACTTAGTCTAAATTTTTAGCTAAATTGGATGGGGTTCTCAAAAAATTTGATCATGTCATGATTTCAGAACATTATGTGTCCTCTTTTCATAAATATAACAAGTCAATTATCACCATCTTAAAATATTTGGTTCTTTTTTATCACATATTAATCACCTTCCAACTCACTCAGGGAGGTGCCTAGTTTAAAGTGTCCATCAATTATACATCAATTATTTGTTATTACATCAATTCTTTGTTATTACATCATAAAGGGTCCATCCAAATCATTTTTATGATTTGTAACTTGGAATTGTGCCCCTCGTTACTAAGAACTAGATTTGGTGGTAAAGTTATTCCCTTCACTACATTTTTACCTTCCTCCACGACTTTGGCAAGTGGGTGATGGGGGTCTACAAGTGGGCCAATTGTGTTATTTAAAATGAATTTCACATAATTTCATAATGTTTAGAATGTAATCCTTTAGATCCCTTATTATAATCCTATTTTTTGGGCTAAGTCATAGCCTTAAAACTTTTGAGGATTATGTATTTAGAGGATCTTATTTATTTCCTTATTTACATTTATTTAAGGTTGGAGATTGTTCCTCCAAGTAATTTTTCATATATATATATATATATATATATATATATATATATAGAGAGAGAGAGAGAGAGAGAGAGAGAGAGAGAGAGAGTAGTAAAGTCCATAAAAATGTATCATGGTTGGATTACCACCTTTCCTAAGAGCTATAATTCTTTTTCTCAACACTGCAAGTTGTTTTTCAGGCTCAAGATTTGACCGAGGAATGAAAAATAACTCTTTAAAAATTTATCGATGTTGTTTCTCACACTATTTCACCTAATACTTGGATATAATATGATTATCATCTCAAATTTTATGATATTACAGAGACTCAAATTTGGTAGTTCCACTCTTTGGCCTAATAGTCTTGACATTACTCTCTTGCTTATACAATTGCACTCTGCCCATTCTCATCTAATACATATTTAGGTCTCTTTTCTAGCTTGCTTGGTCATATACACTCATATGTCAACAGTTTCTCATAATTAAATGCATGAAATACATCTAGAAACTCCACTTGTTAGTTTCCAAACTTCACACTTCAAATTGTTTCTCTATGGTCCAAAACATACAATAAGGGAAGGCACGTCTATATGTTTCGGGCCCTAGTGTACGTATTTTACCTTTCTCACTTTAATCCCAAACTTTCAATTACACATTATGATTTGGGTCATTTATTCCTTCTCAGTTGGCCTCTTTAACTTAAATAACCTTTAGAAGCATATATATAAGCAAGTGAAATTTAGGTAATTTACTACCTAGCACTCTTATGGACTCCTATTACAAGAGATAGCACAAAATGCATGTAAATTTATGTACACTCCACAAATACCACTACACATTCATTACTTGATAGCACCATCTATGAGTCTAAAACTTCACAATGGGTCTAAGGGACTACTTCCCACATTTGCAAGCACTCAAAGTCACTCACTCAAGTAGATTTTCAAGAGATAAAATCAAGTCAATAATTTTCAAAGGAAGGATGTCAAATTTGATTGCACTGCTGCTATATATCACATAATAGGTGGAGAGTGATGTGTGGTTTGATGCCTCTTCGAAGTAGTACCAATTTCAGTGGTGCACGGGGTGCCCACAATGTAACTAATGTTTGTTTTTTAGGACTTATCATCCATTGTTAGGGTTTAAATGGTTGAGTAGATCATTCAAATGCCCTCATAGTGTGAGAAACAATGACCAATAGAGAGAGAAGAATATATTCAAATGAGAATAAAACCTAGAAAGTTATAAATCCTATTTTTTAGTAGGGTGAAGACCGTACAGAGGTTCCTACCCCTACTATATAGTTTTGTCCATGATTTTTTAATATTTTTAGTATCAAGGAATGTTCAATTTCATATATCCCTATTTCATCATTCATATTACCCCTATCAATCCAAAATAATTTGTAATCAGCTAAGTGCACTCAATCCTTTGTGTTTGTGAACTTATAGTGTATCATTTACATTTAATGCAATTGTTAGTGCATTTTTATGATATTAAATGGTTAATGTTGGAAGTTAATTAATCGAAATGACCTATTGTAGATTTTATTTCATTCCTTTTCTATTACATGTAAATATTAATCAAATTTAAAAAGGTTGAAATTATTTTTTGAACCTGAATCTTGAATTGAACATTATGTCTCAAACCTCTAGTGGTCTTAGGGTTTCCATTTTGTTTAGATTATTTTAGATATTTTGTTTATCATTCTAACTCAAGGAATAATTTAGTGGAGAAGTTTTGTAAACTCATGACTATTAGGGATTTTAGAAATTGGAAATGTTGAATTTTCAACAGTCAATTGTCGCCTAGTTCACCAAAAATTTCAGCCGACAAGTCATTTATATGGGTCAATTCACCTACTATTTATATGTAAAAATTAACTAATACATGTATTTTCTGAGGTATAATACATATCCTAGAGGATGGGGGTTATAGGGGGTACCCGTTTAATAATGACATCCAACAAAGAGTGACTGTCCATCCAACTTACGTTGGGTGAACAGTGATTGTCTGTCGTCCAACCTAGGTTAGACAACAGATGATGGATGGTCACCCAACCTGGGTTAGATGGTCGTCCATTGTCTGTCATCCAACTTAAATTGGACGAAAGATAATGTACGGTCATCCAACCTAGGTTGGATGGCTGGGCTGGACATCAGATAATGTACAGTCGTCCAACCCAGATTGAACAGCTATGTTAGACGGCTAACTATGGATGGATTGGTTGGATGGTCAAGTTGGATGGCTGGGTTAGATGGCTAGGTTGGATGGCTTAGTTGGATGGTAGATAATGTATGGTTGCCCTCCCAGGTTGGATGATAGACAATGGATAGTCATCCAACCCAGGTTGGACAACTGGGTTTGAAGGTAGATAATGTACGGCCATCTAACCCAGGTTGGATGGTTGGGTTGGATGACATATCATGTACGGTCATCCAACCCAGGGTAGATGACATATAATTTACGATCGTCCAAACCAGGTTAGTTAGATGGTTGGGTTGGATGGCAGATAATATATAGTCATCTAGCCCAGGTTGGATGGTTAGGTTGGATGGTAGATAATGTTTTGTTGTCTAACCTAGTACATCAAATGACCATCCATTGTCTGTCATACAACCTAAGTTAGATGCCATCTAACCCAAGTTATACATCACATGATGGATGGTCATCCAACATGGGTTGGACGGCCACAAACGACCTTCCAACCAAGGTTAGACGACTGGGTAGGATGACAGATAATCGAAGCTTGTCTAACCTAGGTTGGATGGTCATCCATCATGTGTCGTTTAACCTGGGTTAGATGGTGTCTAGCCTAGGTTATACAAAATATGATGGATGGCCATCCCACCCAGTCATCTTTGCCACGAAACATTTTTTTAGAAATTCATCATTGATGCGAAAGTTGATTTTGGAGATTCGCCACCAATTCTAAACTAATTTTTCGGAGGGGGATCTTAAAATGAACCATGTTCTAACTCTCTGGGATCATTATCATTATCTATGTATATTTTCAACGTCTTCTCATTCTCATATCACCCATGGCTTCTCTTGTGCCCAAGTACATGATGATTGATCATGTATAAGGTGATGGTTCTAATAGTTACTTCGAAAATAAAACCATCACCTTACTAATGACAATTCCTAATAATTCACATATTTTTAACAAGATAATATTGTTAACATTTATATCCTATTATATGTTGCACAAGATCTATGTCGATGTATAAATTAGAAAAGGTGTAAGACTTGAAACTAACCTAACAAGAACAATCAAGATAAGACCTTAGGGAGACTAAATTATTTAACATGCATATAACTTTGAAAACTAATCAAACTAAAATGTCTAAATCAATCTATACTATTTGAATGCTAACTTGAAATGAACCTAAGAACATCCTTAGCAATAAAATGTGATTGTTAGTATGATCTCAATGTTTTTGAATGGAGTCTCACTATTAATGGCTACAAGGCCATCTGGTTCTCTCCATATTACGTAAGCTTTAGTTAATGGATGCACTAAGGATATATTAGCTCAAAAAATGGAGAAATGCTCAAGATCCTAATTGGCTATAGTTTATGCTATAAGAGGAAATGTTTTCTAGGAAATTGTGAGGAGGGTTCTATTTATAGGTTTCACATTCCAAGAATGGTATGATTTTGGTACATGTGGGAAAAAAGGTAAGTCCAAAAATTTATTTATGATTAAGAATGGATAAACATGCTTTAGGATATTTAAGCTTGATTTAGGTTAGTCAAGCTTGGTTTAGGCTAGTTAAAATTGATTAGCAAGTGATTAGTGACTCATGAGAGTTGGGAAGAGTTTGATTAATCATATGTGATTGATTAATAGCCTAGGAAGCTTATAGAAGTGACATAGAAGGAAATGGGGTGGTTTTGAATGGTTAAAAGATGGATGTTTAGATAATAAGAGGGTATATTAGCCAAACTAGTTTAGTATAGAGGAATTAGGACCAAAAGAATTTTTTTGAATGGGCATCTGAGAATGAAGTGCAAAATGGTTGATTAATAAAGTGTTTTTAATCGACCAAATTGGAGGAAACGTTATATACTTAGTGAGAAATCACCAATTACAATGGAAATTTAGTACAATTTTATCTATAAAATTATGTAAGAAGATTTTAGGTGTCTACATTTTCCCCTCTTTGGGGTGGCGTAAGCGACACCACTTCAAAGATAGTAGGAAAGCATCAACAAGTAAAAAAAATTTAAGGGGTGGAAAAATAATTAGTATAAAGAAGGATGCCCCCTCGAGTTTTGATAGGATGATGAAAGAGATTGATCGAGGATTGAAAAGATGAAATGAATAGATAGAAAACTAAGGGGGTAAGATGCCCCTAGTAAAGTAGAAGAATAGTGTGAAGAGAAGAAATAGATTATAGAAGAAAATAAGTATGAGGAAGAGGGATTGAGCTAAAATCCCTCAAACAACTTATTTTTCATCATATTGCTAGTGATCTTCATCATTGGTCATTATAAAAAAATATGATACAAAAAAAAGTGTAATATGACATGATAAGCCATATACGAACATTTTTTTCATTGTTGAAAACACTAACTCCATGAAACATACAGAATGTAATGCTATATGATAAATTAAAATGATTCTTAACTCCATGCAACATGTATAGTGAAATGAAATACGAGAAATTAAACAAGCTAGCCTAACAAGGAAACAAGTACAAACACACATACTTAAACCAACAACATTTAAGATAGTTGTAAACATGTTTTGTTATCGATCTACAGTTCCCAAAATGTTTGTGTGTAACAAAAAGGGGTTAAAATTGGTTCCCCAAGTAAGGATACATGTTTAGAAGAATAATGGCGGACATCGGGGTCTAATGAAAAAGCATTCATGCTCTATGAAACAGTACCCATTAAAATGTTGTGATAAAGGTGTACATACATAGAAAGCATACTAGGTTTGTTAATGGGGGTGGATTCAAATGAACTGTCATTCATGGCTACAGAAACAAAAAAAATTCAAGAAAAAATATAATTTGAATATAATGTGTTTAACACACACCTCAGCTACGTACTAGCGTTTTTAAACCGATTTTTTTATTTATGTGAGTTTTCCATTTTGTAAATTTTTTGAAAGTTTTATATTTTTTTGAGGTTTTGATGAGACGTTTTTGCTAATTTTTTTGGGATTATCAAACCATATTTGATTTTTTTTGGGTATTTTTGGAATTTTCCCAAAGCTATGTATAGGAAGAATAGGGAAACGTAGATTCCCCCAATGATAGATGGGATGTACAAGGGAAGAATGCCACGTGCATGAACAAGAGGATAGGTGTGATCAAGGCCAAAATAGATATGTTCAACCTGATGATGAACACAAACCTATGAAGTGCCAAGAAGGATCAAGGATTCCCCCAACATAAGCTAGCCATGAAACCCATGATAAATAGGAGTAGAAGATTTTTTTATAGCAAGGACCAAAGTTTCCCTCAAACATAGTAAAAAAGGCAATCTTATACAGATGGATGTTATGAGCGAAGAAAAATAAAAGCATGAATTATATGGAAGGTTATGGAAAATGTATCTATAATCCTCACAATGAAAAGGTGATTAGCCCAAGGCACAAATCATGAGACAAAATAAGGAATAAAGTAAGAGTTTGAACAAGGTCCAAAAAAATGACAATTGGTAACATATTAATCTTGTTTTCTCATAGAGATATAATGTGTGTACTTGGAAATTTATTACTTCTTGAAGGGAATATTTGATAGAAATCAAGTGAAAACATGCTAGCCAATTTTTAGGAATGATATATTTTGAAAGGTGATTTGTGAATAGAAGGTGGAAGGAGAGTCATACATTGCTTCAATGCCAGCCATGCATCCATATCCCCAATGGAAGTGAATTTGATTCTAATCACATCATTTCTCTACTTCCAATCAAGCGTCCATAGCCCTAGTAAAGATTATTGGAAATACCCCCAAGAGAGAGTTACATGTCAATTTACTTTTGCCTTTAGATTTTTTCTTTTGATTTTGATTGATTCTTTTTCTTTCTAAAATTTTATTTCAGATCTCTTGTTTGTTTTGAAAAGGGGTTAGGAACCACGAATGGCTTTCATAGAAGGATGTGGAAGTGATTTTGATGACAACATTGTCTAGTGTCAACAAATATGTCCAAAAGTTCTTCACAAGTTTATTATATGTAGATAGTGATAGGATCTCTACAAGGGTCATTCTTTCTTTAATTTACCAAGATGATGAAATACCAAGGTCAAACAGATACCAGAGAGATAAATTTCACAAAATATGTGTGAAGATACTAACCCAAATATCATCAAAGGGATGGATATTGTGGGTGACTTGTAAAGTAATGGGAAGAAAGGAGAAGAAAGAACATCCCTGCATATTCAAAATCTGATTGCAATGTTTGATCGTTATACCTTTGATTTTTAATGTTTTCTCTTTTTTATGATTTTTTTAGATTTTTGATAGTTTTTGGAAAGTTTGGGACTAACAAAGTTACTCAGTGTGATAGGATCCAACAATACTATTCATGATTTCCTTGATAAGGGAAATGAAGCATGTTTTCTTATCAGGAGTCATAGTATCTTTCATCTCAATGATCGTAGTGATCTCATACTCAACAAATGACTTTGATTTACCTTGAAACATAGATTTCATATGTGGGAGCTTGAGTTCCCTATCCATACGTTTATGTACTTTGTGTCATACTTGATGGTTGCATTAGATTGCATTCTTGAATTGCATTTGATTATAAACCTTATGGTTATTGGAGTTGTTGGGACCTTTGGAGCTCTTCTAGGTTTTTGGTAAGATAATGCTTGACTTGTCTGATCCCAAGAAGTGGGAGGATAACATATATGTTTATAAGGGATGAGAGGAATGATTGTGGGCTCAATATATTGAGTGGTTATTAGATGATATGATGGAAGAAGATGATATGGTCCAAGAATTGAAGAGGATGGTTTACCAAGAGTTGAGTCGTATATAGAAGAAGAAGGACAACTAGGATGTAGCACCAGTATAGAATAATAAGGGATACTAGGAGGTGAGCCAAGAATAGATGATAACAAGCTACCTAGAGAAGACACACCAATAGAGGATGGAGGGCTAATAGGACACGGCCTAATAATTGAATTTAATGGGATACCTCAAAGTGAATCATAAATAGAAAATAATGGAGGGATATTAGGAAGTGGCCCAAGAATATAAGATAATGGGCTACCCGGAGGTGACCCATAAGTAGAAAATGGTGGAGGGATACTAGGACATGGCCTATGGTGAGATTTTAATTGAGGAATTATGATAGATAAAGAATGATTTTTTGATGAGAAGATAGGCCATGGATCAATGATAGACCCAAAAGTGTCATCATATAATGAAGAATGAGAAGATGGAAGAATAAGAGGAGGACCAATTTCAATGGTCTTAGGATCTTCCACTATTTTCTGAAAAAAGAAATTAATTTCTTCCTCCCATTACACAAGCACATTGAATTCAAAATTAAATCCTTATTTTTTATAGTTTAGAGGAATGTCATTGTGTAGCCCCATGAATGCTCTAGTTGTTGTTTTATTCTAAAATGAATCAATCGGTATGGGTGGTTTTTCTTCAACCATAGTAGGTTGATTGGAAGAAAGAGATTGAACAAGTGTGGAATATTTAGAAGATGTTTGATGAGGGGAAGGTTCAAGACCTTATTATGTCCACAAAGGAGTTGGATAGTGCATTGAAAATATATCTTAGCCCATCATTTCTTATGAATGGTTCAACATGGATGTAAACATTGATTTTTAGAATATGGACAAGGATATGGTTGAAAGGGATTAAGGTCTAAAGAGGAATTGGATTTTAATTAATATAATAAGATGACGTGATAGATGAAGTAGACTTTTACTGATATGTCTTGCGAGTGGAAGAAGGTGGCATGGGCTTACCTGTAAGGTGATATAGTCCCATAGACAAAGAGGATTGTGCATCAAATTAGTGGATCATGAAGTAGGAGCCAAATTAGCTGATTGACTAGAAGTACTTTGAGATTCATGTATATTTGAATAAGGAAGACTTCATTGGGGAGAATGATAAAGGGGTTCCTATGAAGAAAGGAATGATCGTGACTTAGGAGTCAAATTAGAGGAATCTAAATAATACTTTGGATTAGAATCCTTAGAAGACCCAGGGAAATCAGAGGAATAATTTGGATTGGAATCAAAAGAAGAGTGGGGGGAACCTGAATAATAATTTGGATTAGAAGCATCCAAACCACACCACTAATTATGAGATGAAGGTGGGAAACGGGGTACCCATACAATTTTTCCAACGTGAAGAACCAACCATGGTTAGTCATGATGGGAATATTTTAATGTGAATGCCTAACCCATTGTTCCCTATTGTTGTTAGTGTGATGAAAAATGCGATAGTCATTCATTGTAAATGATGTTGGGTCGAAATGCTAAGATCTATAGAGTGGGATTGAACTCCTTCAAATAGAAATAAGTTCCATATCAATTCGAGAAGCATAACGACGACCAACTAGACATTTCATGAAAAAATAGGGGATGCTTGTGTGATATTTCAAAGGGAACCTAAGGAAAATATATATCTTTATAACATAATTTTGACAATTCAACAAGGTTTGGATGACAAGTTGCAAGTGTAAATGTCAAAATGATGGATAAAAATTCTAGCAATAGTAAGGTTACAAAGGTTTTGTTTAATATGTTCAAGCATATAATAAAAATATAAGTAATATGTGTGACAATTTTCAAGGTCGTACAATAATGTCAACAATGGTGAATTAATAGATCAAAGGATTTTCCTTGAAAATATGTATTTCAAGATAGGTAATCACAAGGAATAATCATGCAAGTTGTGGGTAAACTAATCACTCAATAAGGAACTACTCCTTATGCAAATGTTTTTCAAATATAGTTCGACACAAGATGATCAACTCAATGTCAATACTTAATTAAAGTTTAATATAAAAAAGGTGTAAGTATTAACAAGGGGATAATGTGATTTTCAATCAAAGTATGTAATATAATATTTTTATATACAAATGAGGCCTAAATATCATAAATTAGAGGTTCTAAGTGTGAGCAACGCAACAATTCACCTAGATACGTTAACCAAGATTTTTCGGAAAAGAAAGGTATTAGTATTGAAATGGCATTGGTACAACGTGAACAATGTAATAACAACTTTCAAGGTTTGGGGTAATGTTTGACAATAAACAAGGCCAAATTATACTAAGGAATTATTAAGATGCAAGTAGTGTAACATTACAATCTAGACACTTAGGTCGAGTTTACGAGAAAGAAGATGTAAGCATCAAAATTGTTGTGATGTTATACAGATAATGTAACACTTAAAAGAAAAATCAATGATGCATCAAGCCTATCTATGATGATAATGCATCTCAATATGGGTTTGAGACAAAGGGCCTACTAGAACATGAAGACATGCCATTCACAATTTCAACACTTGCATTCCAGCATTGCAACCTTGTCATGCAAGTAGACTACAAAAGTGGTGGACATGATTATTTCTAGTGGTATCCACACGTGTTGTTTTGTTTTGTCCAAAAATTAGAAACAAGAAGAGAAATAAGTAGATCATATGGGGTTGAAAAATAATTAACTTCACTTTGGCAAAGTTTTGCCTGATCTTATGTCAAGTGTAAAACTAAGACAAAGTAATGCTTCCTAAATTTTTTAATGAAAGTTGCTAGTTCAAACTTTTATGGACTCTCCCATTATTTTAATAACAAGGTTTTGACTCCAAAAAATTTCTTACTTCATGAAATATTTATGAAACACAATTGGTTTGAGTCAGTCAATTTTTCTCCAAGAAAAAATGGATTCCTATTTTTTCTCTCATCTAGGTGTCACAAACTACCTCTACGAGCTCAGTTTGCCAAGGATGTTGCACTGACTAAAGCATGGAGTATCCCAGCTTTACTTTACCCCCTTCGACACAATGATCATATAATGCGTTCAGTTGTGTTTTTAGTGGGGTGACAATGGAGATAGTTTTGACTCTAACTTACAAATGTATAAACTATTCAAGTGGGTAAGCGGAGCACTTCCCCTTTCATCCACAAGGTTTCCTCTTGCATGGACTACTTTAAGGTTCCTAGGAGCATCTATTTTTTTATCTTAAGTTTTATGCCAAAGGGAGTTTCTCCTAGTTTAAAGCAGACATGTTTACCCTTTTCCGAGCCTGTAAACAAGTGTTTTGAATGTGGTGTGTTTTCTTGTCTTTTAACTTGATGTGGTATCTGTCGCACATCATTTGACAACCTATAATAAACGTGTTAGATTTTTTTATATACCAATTCTTTTGCAAGCGATATGTTCGTTCATGCAAATATTAGTAGCTCAAGGCATATTTAGAAATAGGATTAAATGTTGCTTTTTATTCCTAAGATCGGCCTAAGACATGAAGGAAGAGCATACACAACGTAGAACCCAACTAGTTAGTAAACAATGAAGAAATCCTATAAATCAAACACATAACTTATTCCTTTTATCCAATTTTTAAATTCATTCCCTTATAAATATTTTAATTAAGTGTTTTTCAAAAGCATGAAAGAGGTGTTGGATTGTTTCTGATTCCCAAGATCACCTAGAAGGTGTGAGGGAAGAGCATACGTGATCCTAGCCTTGTAAATGAAAATGTAACTATGAAAACACTTAATGTAACTCAAAAAGACCATACAAATGGTTAGAAAATCCATAGAAACAACTTTTTGTTAGTTTAACATAGTTTTCATATTTATAATTCAACCCCTGTGTGCCCTTTAGGACATATGTGTGCCCCTAACAACATGTGTGCATGTCTAGTAGCGTATGCACAACCTCATCAAAAATATAGTCAGTACTTAGCATATGTGTAAGACCAGAAGCACTTGTGGGCCCTTCTTATCATATGCACACCCCTGTAAGGATATGCACACATCTATGGGAAAATCAAGATAACATAGAAGGGTTTTAGCGTATGCACATCCCGAGAGACTTATGTCCATTTCTACAAGTGAATGTGCACCCTTCTTGGTGTATGTGCATGCCTAACAACATGTGTGCACACCTAGCAATGTATTCACGTCCCTATCAAAAACACAGTCAGTATTTAGCATATGCACGAGCCAAGAAGCACCTGTGTGCCCTTCTTGGTGTATGCATGCCCCTGTAAGTGTATGCGTGCATCTGTAGGAAAATAAATATAACACATAGGGTTTTTAGCATATGCACATCCTAAGAGGCGTATACGCGTTTCTACAAGTGAATGCGTACCCTTATTGGTGTATGTGTGTATCTTGTAAAATTAGCATAAAGGGTCAAAAGCACAGTGAAACATATGCATGGGTAAGGCATTGTATGCGCACACTTGGAAAAGTATGTGTGTCTTAGCCAAAAATTACGCATGGGTTTTGAATTATGCATGCCCTCTTATAATGCATGTGCGTGTACCTGGAACTACATAAAAAAGGATGAAAAAATAATGCCTAAAAATGCAAACAAGTCAGAACTTTTCCATTTAAATCAATTTTTAATAGAACCCCCATTAACTTTGCATGTAAAAGGAATATTTTAACACATATAAGGTTAGAAAAATATATTAAATCCTCAAAATGCATGTAAATGGTTTTAAAAATTGATGTAATTCACAAATCTTGAAAGCAACTTCTATGGACTATTGAGTAAGTCTCATCATGTGTTCCAAATGTGTTCATGTATAAATTATAAAATTTATAAGACTCGAAACTAAACACCTAAGAGTTTCAAAGATTTAAACTAACCTAACAAGAACCATCAAGATAATATCTTAGGGAGAATAACTTCTTTAACATGCATATAACTTTGAAAACTAATCAAACTAACATGTCTAAATCAATCTCTACTCTTTGATTGCTAACTTGAAATGAACCTAAGAAGATCCTTAGCAATCAAATGTGATTGTTAGTATGATCTCAAGGTTTTAGAATGGATTCTCACCTTTAATGGATACAAAGCCATATGGTTCTCTCCATATTAGTAAAACTTTAGTTAATAAATGCATTATGAATATATTAGCTAAACAAATGGAGAAATACTCAAGATCCTAATTGCTTATAGTTTATGCTAGAGGAGGAAAAGTGTTAGAATAAATGACAAGGAGGAGGGTTCTATTTATAGGTTTCCCATTCTAACAATGGTATGATTTTGGTGCATGTGGGACAAAATGTAAGTCCAAAAAATTCTTTATGATTAGGAATAGATAAATATGCTTTAGGCTAATTACGCTTGGTTTAGGCTAGTTAAACTTGATTAGCAAGTGATTAATGACTCATGAGAGTTGTGAAGAGTTTGATTAATCATATGTGATTGATTAATAGCCTAGGAAGCTTGTAGAAGTGACCTAGAAAGAAATGGGGAGGTTTTGAATGGTTAAAAGAGGGATGTTTAGCTAATAAGGGGTTATATTAGCCAAATTAGTTGATTGTAGAGGGATTATGACCAAAATAATGTCGTGAATGGGCATCTGAGAATGGATAGAAGAATGGTTAATTAACGAAGTGTCATTAATCGACTAAACTGCATAAGATGATTTTAGGTGCCTACAAGATCAACTTAAACATGCTCCATCATCTAGATTAGATAAATATATTGTTCCTACATCTATGGTGTCCACATTCTCAATGGCACCAAACATTCCAATACACAATGTTTATATGCCTATTCATGCAACCACCATTTCTATTACACCTTTTATATCTAACAGTTTATATGATTTTTCATTTGGCACAAAAGCTCTTGAAACCCTTTTTCACACATTTCAAGATCAAATATTACAATTGCAACAAGGTGTATCTACTTCTCATCATGTTGTGGATTTCACTCAATTACTAAATAACTTTGTGTCTCCTAAGGTGACCTCTACCATTTGTCTCCTAGTTTTTTTTCACCTAAGTCTCCTATTTATGATGGAAAAAGTGATCCCACCAAACATCATAGGACATTTCATGTGTCTTGTATCGATTTTGCCTCTTATGACATATTTCTAACCAATTTTTTCCCTACAAGTCTTAAGACCTTTGCATTGTAA